>AWOL01S0043064.1:47365-58813 GCA_000715115.1 Nicotiana otophora
GAGCCGATGCAACTTCACTTACATGGACTCACTTACATCCTAGATGTTCTTGAGAGAGTTTGTTCCCTAGACCCTTCGGGATGAATGGCGCACGGAGTTTGAGCAGCTGCGCCAGGGTACTATGACAGTGCCAGAGTATGCCATCAGATTCAGTGAGTTGTCCAGACATGGACCTACTTTAGTTTCTACAGTCAGAGAACGAGTCTGGAGATTCATCGAGGGGCTCAACTATGGTATTAGATTCAACATGGCTCGAGAGTTGGAGACAGATACCCCATATCAGCAGGTGGTAGAGATCGCGCGAAGGTTGGAGGGTATGCGGGGCTATGAGAGAGAGGGCAGGGAGGCCAAAATGTCTCAAAGTACTGGAGGATTTAGTGGTGGCCACGCTGCAGCTACTACCCATCATGGTAGGGGATATGTGAGCCGACCAGTTCATTCAGCACTTCCAGCTTCTAGTGGTACTCCGGCTATTTCGAGGTCTCAAGTTGCACACTTTGCTCAGCCAATTTCTAGTGCACTTCCTGCACTATGTGCCTTTAGCGGTCAGTCTAGCCAACCAGGCCAGGGCCAATTTTAGCAGCCACGCCCACTGATAACCTACTTTGAGTGTGGTGATACCCGATATATGGTGAGGGACTACCCTAGAATCAGGAGGGGTGCACCTCCACAGACTACTCAGGCTCCACAGATTCCACCTAGTCTATAAATATCACAGGCCATGATTTCTACTTTAGTTGCTGCTCCACCCGCACAGCCAGCTAAGGGTAGGGATCAGGCGGGGAGAGGTCGCCCTAGAAGGGGATGCCAGGCCAGATTCTATGCTTTTCCGATTCGGACGGAGGTAGTTGCATCAGACGTATAGTCATCACAGGTATGGTTCCAATTTGTCATAGAGATGCATCAATCTTATTTGATCTGGGGTCCACTTATTCATATGTGTCATCTTACTTTGCTCCGTATTTGGATATATCTCGTGATTCCTTGAGTTCTCCTATTTATATGTTCGTGCTTGTGGGAGACTATTATTGTGAACCATGTGTATCAGTCGTGTTTAGTTATTACTGGTGGTTTTGAGACCAGAGTTGATTTATTGATACTCAATATGGTAGACTTTGATGTGCTCTTGGGCATGGACTGGTTGTTGCCCCATCGCACTATTGTAGATTGTCACGCCAAGACTGTAACATCGGTTATGCCATGCTTTCCACTATTAGAGCGGAGGGGTACAATGGATTATATTCCTAGCAGGGTTGTGTCCTTTCTAAAGGCTCGGCGGATGGTTGAGAAGAGGTGTGATGCATATCTAGACTTTGTGAGAGATGTTAGTGTTGATACTCCTACCGTTGAGTCAGTTCCGGTAGTGAGAGACTTCCCATATGTATTCCAAGCTAGTCTTCCGGGCATGCCGCCCGATAGAGATATCAGTTTTAGTATTGACTTATTGCCGGACACTCAGCCTATTTCTATCCCACTCTATCGTATGGCACCGGCGGAGTTGAAGGAGTTAAAGGAGCAGTTTCAAGAGTTGCTTGATAAGGGTTTCATTCGGCCTAGATTTTCGTCGTGGGGTGCTCCAATTTTGTTTGTGAAGAAGAAGGATGGTTTTATGCGCATGTGTATCGATTATCGGCAACTGAAAAAGGTTACAATGAAGAACATGGACCCATTGTCACGTATTGATGAATTATTTGGAGAGCTACAGGGTGCTAGTGTATTCTCATAGATTGATTTGAGGTTAGTGTATCATCAGCTGAAGATTCGAGATCCTGGTATTCCGAAGACTGCTTTCAGGACTCGGTATGGCCACTACGAGTTTCTTGTGATGTCATTTCGGCTGACCAACACCCCAACAGAATTTATGCACCTGATAAATAGTGTATTGCAGCCACATCTTGATTCATCCATCATTGTTTTTATTTAAGACATCTTGGTGTATTCCAGCAGTCAGGAGTAACATGAGCAACATCTGAGGATCATGCTCCAGACCTTGAAAGAGAAGAAATTGTATGCAAAATTCTCAAAGTGTGAATTCTAGCTTGATTCGATGGCATTTTTGGGTCATGTGGTGTTGGGTGAGGGATCAAGGTAGATTCGAAGAAGATTGAAGCAGTTCAGAGTTGGCCCAGACCGTCTTCAACCACTGAGATTTGGAGTTTCCTTGGTTTGGTCAGGTATTATCGTCGTTTCGTAGAGGGTTTCTCATCCATTACTGCAGCTATGACCAAATTGACTTAGAAGGGTGCTCCTTTCAGATGGTCTGAGGAGTGTGACAAAAGCTCAAGACTGCCTTGACTACCGGCCCAGTTTTGGTGTTGCCTACAGGTTCGGAGTCTTATACTGTGTATTATGATGCATCACGTGTTGGGCTTGGTGCGGTGTTGATGCAAGATAGTAGGGTGATTGCCTACGCGTCTCGGTAGTTGAAGGTCCATGAGAAGAATTATCTGGTCCACGACTTGGAATTGGCATCTATTGTTCATGCATTGAAGATTGGGTGGAACTATTTGTACGGTGTCCCATGTGAGGTCTATACCAACCACCGGAGTCTCCAGCATTTGTTCAAATAGAAAGATCTTAACTTGCGGAAATAGAGATGGTTAGAGTTTCTTAAAAACCATGATGTCACTATTCTATATCATCCTAGGAAGGCCAATGTGGTGGCCGATGCCTTGAGTAGAAACGCGGAGAGCTTGCAAAATTTAGCATATCTACCGGCATCAAAGAGGCCACTACCCCTGGATGTTCAGGCTTTGGCTAATCAGTTTGTGAGATTGGACGTTTCGGAGCCCAACCGGGTTCTTGCTTGCGTGATTTCTCGGTTTTCTTTATATGATCACATCAGAGAGAGACAGTATGACAGCCCTCATTTTCTTGTCCTTAAGGACACGATACAGCACAACGATGCTAAGGAGGTTTCTATTGGAGATGATGGGTTGTTGTAGATGCAGGGTCGGTTATGCGTGCCCAATGTGGATGGGCTACGTGAGTCAATACATGAGGAGGCCCACAGTTCGCGATAATCCATTCATCCGGGTGCCGCAAAGATGTATCAGGATTTAAGGCAGCACTACTAGTGGAAAAGAATAAAGAAATATATAGTGGAGTATGTGGCTCGGTGCCTGAACTGTCAGCAAGTAAAGTATGAGCATCAAAGGCCGAGCGGTTTGCTTCAGAGACTAGAGATTCCCGAGTGGAAATAGAAGCGTGTTACCATGGACTTCGTTATTGGGCTCCCACGGACATTGAAGAAATTTGACACTTTATGGGTGATTGTGGACGGGTTGACCAAGTTGGCTCACTTCATTCCGGTTGTAACTACCTATTCTTCAGAGCAGTTGGCTCAGATCTATATCTACGATATTGTGCGTCTTCATGGCATACCGATATCCATTATCTATGACCGGGGAACAAGTTTACATCGCACTTCTGGAGAGTTGTGCTGGGTGAGTTAGGCACATGGGTTAGGTTGAGTACAACATTTTTCCCCCAGACGAACGGGGAGTCCGAGTGCACCATTTAGACATTAGAGGATATGCTTTGTGCCAGTATGATGGATTACGGGGGTTCTTGGGATCAGTTCTTGCTACTTGTACAGTTCGCCTATAACAACAACTACCAATCGAGTATTCAGATGGCTCCTTGTGAGGCCCTATATGGGAGACAATGTTGTTCTCCAGTTGGTTGGTTTGAGCAGGGAGAGGTTCAGTTGTTGGGAACAGATTTAGTTCGAGATGACTTGGAGAAAGTCAAGTTGATTTAGGATCGGTTTCGTACAGCCTAGTCTAGACATAAGAGTTACGCTGATCGGAAGGTTCATGATATAGAATTTATGGTTGGAGAGCGAGTTTTTGCTCCGGGTTTCACCCATGAAGGGTGTGATAAGGTTCGGGAAGAAGGGCAAGTTGAGCCCTAGGTATATCGGTCATTTTGAGATCCTTGAGAGAGTTCGTGAGGTGGCCTACAAGCTTGCATTTCCACCTAGACTATCAGCAGTTCATCTGGTATTCCATGTTTCTATGCTCTGGAAGTATTATGGAGATCCGTCTCATGTTTTAGACTTCAGCTTAGTCCAATTAAACAAGGATTTGACATATATTGAGGGGCCAGTGTCTATCTTGGACAGGCAGGTCCGGAAGTTGAGATCAAAGAACATTGCTTCAGTGAAGGTTCAATAGAGGGGTTATCCGGTCGAGGAGACGACCTGGGAGACGGAGCACGACATGGGGAGTCGTTATCCTCACCTTTTCATCAATTCAGGTATGTATTTATGCACGTTCGAGGATGAATATTTGTTTTAAGAAGGGAGAATGTAACGACTCGATTGGTTATTTTGTGTAATTGCGCCCCATTTCCCCTTTTTATGCTTCACACATGTGTGATTATGGTTTTATGAATTACGGTATTGATTAGTTTCATTCTAGGAAGATTTCAGGTTGAATTGGACCCTTTGGTTTTTGGCTTAGAACCTAAGTTGATTATGTTGACCAATGTTTGACTTTTGTGAAAATAGCCCCGGAATAGTATTTTGATGGCTGCTATAGCTTCGTATCGTAATTTTTGACATGGGAATATGCCCGGAATCGAATTCGAAAGCCCGTAGGTTGATTTGTGTTGTTTTACCGTAAATTTGCAATTTCAGGTTTAGAAGTTTGATTGTAGGTTGAATTTTGGCTATCGAGTTCGAAATTTGATTTTGGGACTTGATATAGGTTCGGTATACTATTTAGAACTTGTCTGCAAAATTTGGTATCATTTGGAGTTGATTTGATAGGATTCGGACGCTTAGTTGAAATTCTAGAAGTTTTTGTACTTTAGTTTGAAATTCATGTGTTTTGGTGTCTGATTCGTAGTGCTAGATGTTATTTTTGTGTTTTGTTCGCGCGATCAAGTTCGTGTGATATTTTTAGACTTGTGTGGATGTTTGGTTTGGAGCCTCAAGGGCTTGGATGAGTTTCGGACGTGATCCAGAATGGTTTGAACTGAAAATAGAATTGCTGGTGTGTTGGTGCTCTATTGTCGCAATTGCCAGCACCAGCCTCGCAATTGCTAAGGTGGAAAGAGGTGGTCTAATGCCTAAATTGCGACTTACCCCTTCACATTTGCGAATTCAGCAGGCCTCGGCTTGGGTCGCATTTGTCACCACTTGGTCACTTTTGCGAAGGTATCCAGCTTCGCAATTGCGAAGCCTTTGTTGCAATTGCAACTTCTGTTGAGGTTGTCAGGGTTCGCAAATGCGATCCCTGATTCGCAATTGCAAGGGTTTGCAAATGCGAACCCTATGTCGCAAATGCATTATCTGTCGCTGGACATAAGGGCTGGAAAGTCGGGATTTAGGCTCATTTCTCAAATTTTAGAACCCTCGACTCGGTAGGAGGCGATTTAGAGAGGGGAGTTTCATTCACAAACTTTGGGTAAGTGATTCTAATCAAATTCCAACTATATTTCATGAATATATCTTAGATTTAACATCAATCAAAGTGAAAATTTGAGAAATATTTAAAAAATGAAGAATTGAGTTTTGAGAATCGATTTGGACTCGAACAAAACTCATATATGGACTTGTGGGGTTATGGGTAGTCGGAATCTACCCTTGGACCCGGGTTTTGACTGGACAAGCTCAGGGTTGACTTTTGTTGACTTTTTGGAAATTTCATTAAAGATTTAATCTTTTTCACTCGTGGATAGTTGCTTAAGCTTATTTTGATTTATTTGAACTATATTTGGCTAGATTTGATTGGTTTGGTGGCTAATTCTAAATGAAAAGTCGTTGTTGATCATTGATTTGGTTGCGGGAAGAGGTAAATGGCGTGGTTAACCTTGACTTGAGGGAATTTGAACTTGATTGTTTTATTTGTTACTTGATTTATGTGTGGGGACATCATATATGCAAGGTGATAAGTGTATATACATCGTCCGGGTTAAGCATGCGGGTTGGGATATTTATTTATTGTCTTCAATTATTTGATGTTTTCATTTAATCCATGTTATTACTTGTTAGATGCTCTAATTGTTATTTTCCCTTACTTGTTAAATTCATACATTTATCCATTACATGCCTAATTTGCTAATTGTTTGTCACGACCCCAAAATTCCACCTTAGGAATCGTGATGGCACCTAGTCTCTAAGACTAGGTAAGCCTAGCACATGCTGAGAAAAAATAGAAACCAACTTAACTATTATACATTAAACTAAGAAATAACGTAGCTAAAGTCGAACAATAGTCATACAACCCCAAAATTGATAGTATAGAGTCATAAGCTCTACTAAAATACACTAGGAATCTCTATTACAATACTGTTCGGAAATAAAATAAATAGTAGCATATGATTACTAGAAGGTGACTCAGAGGCCTGCGAGCGTCAAGCAGATATACATTAAAGTCTCCGAAATGTCTGAATCAACTAACTAGCATCCGACACGGGCAGGGGTACCTAAATCTGCACATAAGTATGTAGAAGCGTAGTGTGAGTACACCACAATGGTACCCAGTAAGACGGTCTCAGAATATATTAATATGTTGCATAGGTTTTGTGTCTAGTGAGTGTCTTGAAGCCTCTATCGCCATCGCGAAGCATTGGACACCAGAAGCAAAAACCAGCAGTTCTCTAAGTCCAAAAATGGTCTGAAACCAATCCGAAGCTCACCCTAGCCCTCGGGCTCCAAACCGGACATGCACACAAGTATAATAACATCATATAAAATTGATCGATGCCTCAAGTCATCCAAATAACATCAAACAACAAGAATCGATCATCAAAACTCAAGATTTCAATTTCAAAACCCATTTTTCTCAAACTTTCACATAATGCGCCGAACCGCGCTAGGGTCACCCTGAACCGCAACCAAACGTGCGTATAAGTCCAAAACCATCATACAAATCTACCAGCATCATTAAAATACCGATCCGGGGTATTTTACGAAGAACATTGACCGTGGTCAACTCAAGTTATTTTCAAAGACAATATTATATTTAAACTTTTACGCAAAACTTTCTGAAAAATAACAGGAACCACGCACGCAAGTCATATAACGTCTAATGAAGCTATGAGAGGTCTCGAAAGAAAGAAATAAGGGCTAGTAATCAAAATGACCTATCGGGTCATTACACTCTGCACCTCTAAAAGAAACGTTCATCCTCGAACGGACATAGAAAAGTACATGGACTGGTAAAAAGGTGTGAGTATCTACTCCACATATCGGACTCGGACTCCCACATAGCCTCCTCAATCGGCTGACCTCTCCACTGCGCTTTCACAGAAGGAAAACTCTTAGATCTTAACTTTTGAACCTACCGGTCTAGAATAACCATTGGCTCCTCTTCGTAGGCCAAATTCTCATCAAGCTAAACCGTGTTGAAGTCCATAACATGTGACCTATCCTCATGGTACTTCCGAAGCATGGATACATGAAATATCGTATGTACCCCTGCTAGGCTAAGAGGAAATTCAAGCCTGTAACAAACCTCCCCAACTCTCTCCAAGATCTGAAATGGGCCAATAGACCTCGGGCTCAACTTTCCCTTCTTCCAAAACTGCATCACGCCCTTCATAGGCGACACTCGGAAAAGAACCTTCTTACCCACCATGTAAGCTACATCTCGAACCTTCCGGTTTGTATAAATATCCTGCCTAGACTGAGTTGTATGAACTTGCTCCTGAATCACTTAACTTTCTTCATAGCATCATGAGCCAAATCAGTGCCCAACAATCTAGCCTCTCCAGGCTCAAACCAACCAATCGACGAACGACATTGCCTCCCATATAAGGCTTCATACATAGCCATCTGGATGCTCGACTCGTAGTTGTTGTAGGCGAACTCTGCGAGTGGTAGAAAATGATCCCATGAACCTCCGAAATCCATAACACAGACACGTAATATGTCCTCCAAGATCTGAATAGTGCGCTCAGACTGTCGGTGAGTCTGAGGATAAAATGTGGTACTAAGCTCGACTCGTGTGCCCAACTCACGTTAGATGGCTCTCTAAAAAATGCGATGTGAACTGCGTGCCTCATTCAGAAATGATGGAAACGGGCACGCCATGCAGGCGGATAATCTCTCGGATGTAAATCTGAGCCAACTGCTCTGAAGAATAGGAAATCATCACTAGAATGAAATGTGCGGACTTAGTCAATCGGTCCACAATAACCCAAATTGTGTTATATTCCATCAAGGTCTGTGGTAAGCCTACCACAAAATCCATAGTGATGCGCTCCCACTTCCACTCCAGTATCTCCAATCTCTGAGTCAACCCTCCCAATTTCTGATGCTCATATTTCACATGTTGACAATTCAAACGCCGAGAGACATAAGTAACAATATATTTCTTTATTCTCCGCCACTAATAGTGCTATTTCAAGTCACAGTACATCTTCGTGACACCTGGGTGAATGGAATAGCAAGAACTGTGAGCCTCCTCAAGGATAAAATCTCTTAACCCATCAACATTTGGAACACAAATCCGGCCTTGAAGCTGCATAACACCATCATCACCAATCGCGACCTCCTAAGCACCACCCTGTTGCACCATATCCCTCAACACCATCAAGTGAGGATCATTAAACTGACGAGTCTTGATATGCTCCAACAATGATGATCGTGCCACAACACAATAAAGAACCCGGCTAGGTATGCAACATCCAATCTCACAAACTAATTTGCCAAATCCTAAACATACATGGCTAGTGGCCTCTTTGCTACCAATAAGTATGTCAAACTTCCCATGCTCTCAGCCTTCCTACTCGATGCATCATCCACTACAGTGGCCTTTCCCGGATGATATAATATGGTGATATCATAGTCTTTCAATAACTCTAACCATCTCTGCTGTCGCAAATTAAGATATTTCTGCTTGAACAGGTGTTGGAGATTCTGATGGTCGGTATAGACCTCACATAGAATGCCGTATAGATAGTGCCTCCAAATCTTCAGCGCGTGAACAATGGTTGCCAACTCTAAATCATGCATATGGTAATTCTTCTCATGAAACTTCAACTGACAAGACGCATAGGCAATCACCCTACCGTTCTGCATCAACACTGCCCCAGTCTAATACGCGATACCTCACAATACACGGTGTAAGATCCCAAACTTGTAGGAAACACCAATACTGGGGATGTAGTCAATGCAGTCTTGAGCTTCTGAAAGCTCACCTCACACTCGTCAGACCATCTGAAAAGAGCACCCTTCTAGGTCAATCTAGTCAAAGGAGCTGCAGTGGATGAAAAATCCTTCATGAAATGGCGATAATAACCCGCCAAACCCAAGGAGCTCCGAATCTAAATTCCCTCAATATTCTTCGGATCTACCTTGAACGACTCACTATACATCATGTGGCCCAAGAATGCCACCGAATCAAACCAAAATTCGCACTTGGAGAATTTAGCGTATAGATTCTTCTCTCCCAAAGTTTGGAGCACGATCCTCAAATGATGCTTATGATCTTCCTAACTGCGAGAATAAACCAATATGTCATCAATGAACATGATGATGAATAAATCAAGATATGGCTGGAACACACTGTTCATCAAGTGCATAAAGGCTGCTGGGGCATTGGTCAGCTGAAAAGACATTACTAAAAACTCATAGTGACTATAGCGGGTCCTGAAAGCCATCTTCGGAATGTCTGAATCCAGGATCTTCAACTGATGATATCCCGTTCTTAGGTCAATCTTTGAGAATATCTTAGCACCCTGAAGATGTTCAAACAAATCATCAATACGCGGTAGTGATTGCTTGTTCTTAACTGTAACTTTGTTCAACTGCCTGTAATCAATACACGTCTGCATAGTTTCTTCTTCACAAATAGAACTGGAGCACCCTAAGGCGATACACTCAGTCTGATAAAACACTTATCAAGAAACTCCTGAAGTTATTCCTTTAATTCCTTCAATTTATGGTGCTAGGCGATACGGTGCAATAGAGATGGACTGAGTGTCTGGTACTAAGTCAATACCAAAATCAATGTTTGATCAGGTGGCATGCCTAGTAGATCTGGTGGGAACACATCTGGGAAGTCTCTCACTGTCAGAACTGAATCAGCGGTAGGAGTATCATTACTAACATCCTTCAAGAAGGCTAAATATGCCAAACACCCCTTCGTGACCATCTATTTTACCTTTAGAAAGGACACCACCCTGCTGGGAACATGACTCAATGAACCTCTCCACTCCAATCGGGGCAATCCCAGCATAGCCAACGTCACGGTCTTAGCGTGACAATCCAAAATAGTGTGATATGGTAACAACCACTCCATACCTAAAATAACATCAAAGTCCACCATGCTGAGTAAAAGAAGATCTACCCTAGCCTCGTAACTGCCGATAGAAACCACACACGAGCGATAAACGCGATCTACCACAATAGAATCTCCCACAGGCGTAGACACATAAACAGGAACACTCAAAGAATCACGAGACATACCCAAATATGGGGCAAAATAGGATGACACATACGAGTAAGTGGAACTCGGATCAAATAAAACTGAGGCATCTCTATGGAAAACCGAAACAATACCTATGATGATCGCATCAGATGACTCTGCCTCAGGTCTAGCTGGAAATACATAGAAATGGGGTTGAGCCCTATCAGTCTGACCTCCACATCTCTGAAGACATCTCCCTGGCTGGCCTCCACCTATAATGGCCTGGAAACCACCTCGGGCTGCCTGACCCCTGCCTCTAGCTGGCTGAGCGGGCGTCGGAGCAACCGCTGCTGGAACCATGGCACGAGAACCCTGTTAAGGCATATTGCTCTGAAGTCTAGGACAGTACCTCCTGCTATGACTTGTACCTCCTGATATGACTTGTACCTCCATACTCAAAGCACTCTCTCGGCTGCTGAATCTGGGACTAACCCTGACGACCCGGATAACCACTATGATAGCGTTGAATCGATGGTGCACTGATGGGAGTTGGAGGTGCACTTTAAGCTAGCTGCTCTCACGAGACCCATAAGAACCACGACTACCCGAAGCACTGTGTGATGCCTGAAGTGTAGACTGAACCGGCCTGATAGGATGGCCTCTACCAAAAGTACCCCAGCCTCCAGATGAGGCACCACTAAAACCACCAAAATGACGAGGCCTCTTCTCAGATGTCGCCTCTTTACCCTGACCACGAACCCTTTCGATCCATCTAGCAATCTCTAAAACTCGGTTGAAAGAAATATTATCCTCAGTCTCTCTGGCCATCTGTAGCCTGATACCATAAGTAAGGCTATCAATAAATCTCCTCACCTTCTCCCTCTCAGTAGGGATCAAGACAACTGCATGGAGAGATAAATCCACAAATTTAGTTGTACTGGGTAACAATCATGCTACCCTACTAGAGGTGCTCAAATTAGCTGTGGTAGTCCTCTCTTAGAGTAAAAGGGATGAACTACTCCAAATATTTTTGTGAGATCTGACCCCTAAGTAAGTAGAGGTGAACATACTGGTCTGCTCCGAC
>AWOL01S0043073.1:0-16924 GCA_000715115.1 Nicotiana otophora
GGCGATATCTCGATTTTGATTTTATTATACACGAGGTGGTACTACCTCGTTATGATTCTTGATGTTTATTTCAGGTTGCAAAGTGTTTTGGTGAGAATATTTCTTGTTGTTTCATTCTTTATTGTTCTAGCAGTCGGTCTCCGTACCTGATCATTGTAGCCCTTTAGTTGCTTCTTTTATGCTATTTCCATTGTTGATTTCTGATACTAGTTCATGCTATTATCTTGTTTCATATCAGTTGTTTCTTCACTTTCCATTGCATATCTGTATTATATTTTATACTATTTATTAAAATTCTAGTTGGTGTCTTGACCTGGCCTCGTCACTACTCTATAGAGGTTAGCCTTGATACTTAATGTGTACCGTTATGGTATACTCATTCTACGCTTCTGCATATTTTGTTTTGTGCAGATCCAGGTATGTCTGCTCGTGCCGGTCGTTAGAGTTTACCTGTTGGCTGCTTCTACCGGAGACTTCAAGGTATGCCTGCTCGGCGTCCGCAGGCCTTGGAGTCATCTTCCCTTATTCTCATTTACTGTTGTATTTCCTTTCGGACAGTGATATAGTAGTACTCTAGTTATACTCTGTAGAGATTATGACTCAGTTCCACCAGTTTTGGGGAGCGTATTGTCGAGGCTATGTTTGTATCAGAAGGTTATATCCATATTCAGTTTTGTCTAGTATTTTTATAATTGTTTCTGCCAAGTTATTATTATTTGTTAGGCTTAACTAATCGTAGAGATTATGTGCCATCATGACATCCAACGGAGGAAAATTAGGGTCGTGACACTGAAGCAGACATACAAGTACCCGTAGTTGTTTATGATGACATGTGCACTTTGTAACTCGTTCGAGGACAAACACTTGTTTAAGTGGGGGAGAAGATAATAATCCGAAATATTTTATACACTTATTAATTAGGGGATTGGAGAATTAATTTAGTTATAGGTATTGGATTAAATACTAAGCTAGTGGAAGGAAATTAATTATAATACATAAAATAGAGTACTAAATAAGTGGCTAGTGATTAATTCTTTTAAAACTCTATTTAAGATTATTAAATGAAAAAGAATGGGCCAATCCCATTTTTTTTGTTGCTGCACGTTTTAGTGACCAAGGATTGGTAAAAGAGAGTATTTTTAATTTAGTTCCTTGAGAGAATACTAAACCATTGATATAATATTTTGGAGACCACTGACGATGCAATTGTGGGGGAAACTCAAGCCTAACCTTGTGAGGAACTTATTGTTGGGAAAAGATCCTAGTATTTAGGTAATATATCTATGTCCCAACAGTTGTGTGTAGATTACTGATGGTAGAATGATGGGGTTATGATCTATACTTTTATAAAAATGATTAGTATAATTGAAAACTATAGAAAACTATATTGATGGTATTGTTTCATGGCTTTTGTATTAGGATATTAACTATTGGCTAATGATTGGGAAATAGTGAGGGGAATCTTTTGTGGATGAAATAGTTATATAAATCAGGTATTTCCATGATTGTTCCTACATTGGTGTAATACACTAAATTTGAGTGGTTATTATCATCTAACTTTATAATAATTAGATAATACCTATTATGATAGTACCTAATTTTATTTTTTGTATTAAATGTATGGCATATAAGAATCTATATATAAATATAAAGCAGGGCTCTTAGAAAGTGATGTGGCATCTCTTATTGATGAGGAAATATATTTATCTATTTTTTTAGAATTTTAGGGATTTTTATTCTCTTTTCACACAATAAACTCAATTAATAAATCTAAAAGATTAATTTCCTGAAACGGTACATTAATTTTCTTATTTTGCACCTATTACGTCGCCTCTCTTTCCTCATTATTATGTATCATTACAACTTTTTGTTGAAACTTCCCCTTTTTTCCCAACCTCCTTCTTTGTTTCGATTTCCTTCCTTGAAACATATGCATTTACTTTCTACCTTTACTTACTTTTATGACTGCCTTTAATTATAGATTATCTTTATTCCTTTCCTCCCAGCCTCCAAATCTTCTTCTACACATTTTTTTGGTCAGGTTTAATTATATCTCACTTTTTGTTAACGCCTATAACATTTNTATTTTTTTGGTCAAGTTTAATTATATCTCATTTTTTGTTAACGCCTATAACATTTCTAAGTGGTAAGATCTTTTTCCTACAGGCTTCTCACCTCTTCCCTAAGTTTTACAACAGGTGTAAAGTTTTAAATTTATGCACCAATCTCTAATTACTTGGGCATTTTATGCCGTTCAAACTCCGTTTTACTTCAAATTTGAAAAACGAGAAGGAACATAAATAGGCAGTAAAATCATCAAACAAAAAATGGAAACGGAGGGAGTAGATACTGTCATCGAAGGCGTGAGTTTAGTAGAAAAAGAAAGAAGAGGATTAAGAGGCATGACTTTTGATATATGGAGTAAAAAGATGTTGTGTCTTTTAACGGAAGAGACAGAGCAAAGCCAGCTAACTCATGTATTGATACTGAGTTTAAGATAATCATTTGAATCATGCAAGATGTATTATTATGAAAGACTTGACACAGAGAAGGGTGAAGTTTTTGTTAACATCATTCATTATGAATAGGACGGGAATAGAGAAGAAGAAGAAGAAGAAGGGGAAATGAAGATGTATATTGAATGAATGCGTGTATTTGTATAGAATAGTGCAACAGATTTATTATTTTATTATAAAGGCAAATTTGGAGGAAAGTTTTCTTAGGGATGGAGGAATTAGCATGTTAATTAGGGGGAGAGAAAGAAGAAAAGAAATGGAAGAGCCAATAAATCCAAGGGGAAAAGGAAAGAACGAGAAATGAAAGGGAAAAAGACAAGAAGACAGTACGTACATTTCTTTTTCCATTTTTACCTAATCTGAAACTTTTCGATTTTTATCTTCTTCGTCTTTTTTCAACTTTTAAATTTTTCCCTATTTTCTATTCTCTTTTCTTTATCGTAAATATAAGAAATTTTCAAAAAGAAAAGGTGTAGAGTGTAGATTTTACATATATATTCCTATGGCCAAAGAACACGCATATATTTTCTCTTCTTTTTTTCCTAATTAGCTTTGTTCTTTTTATCTCCCCTTATTTGAAGAATCCCGCTTGGTGAAGATTAAGGATCGGACAATCGTGTTTAATTTAGAGTAGGTAACTGATATAAGAGAAATGACTTTCTTGAAAAGTTTTTTCTCTTCCTTTTTTAAGAAANGTAAGAAAATTTAAGAATACTAGAAGTAATTAAATCGCCCTTTGACTGAAAAAGTATTAAATTTTCAGGAAAAAATAGATAACAAAGATAACTATTCCCAACCATTACTTGAAATGTAGAGACAGTGAGTGAAGTTGAACACTAGGAATCTAGAATTGCCTTGATCCTATATCTTCTATCATAAATGTCTTTAAATCCACCATATATATATAGAGAGAGAAACAAATCACATCTCATGCATGTAAACAGTGAATAAAGTAAATAAAATATAATTTCCTTTTTTCCCTTTTAGTAATGAAGAAATAAAAGAGATTTTTTGTTGGAGAAATCTACTACTTCAATGGAGAAGTGTAATATCACAATGAATATAGAAATTTCTATTGTGGTTTATAGATTACTTAATTTACAAAAGAAAAAAAATTGCTAATGACAACACAATTTTACTAATTATGAATGACGAAAAAGTTAAATCATATACTATGTGTTTTTATTACTAATTATTGTTTTTTTTACCACAAAAAGATGTTTTACGATATATGAAGTTATTAAGCATATATCATTGTAGTTTTAATATCATTCTTTTTGTTGACTTCAAATTATTTTTTGTAAAACTGAGCTAACTGTTAAAAATATAAATATGTTCTACATATTCAACTTATAGAATTAAAATTATAAAGAAAATTTTTAAATCTCAATTATTTATTTTATGACCGCGCAGAGCGCGGCAAATTCACTAGTTTAATCATAATTCTATGATTAGGAGTAATTATATTCAATGATTGGCAATGATTAGGAATTGTAATAATGAGTTTGGGTGGATTAAGCATCGTAATGCATTTTGCAGCCAAACACTGTTTCGGTATTTTCTTTCATGTTTTGCGTTTAATGAATTGTGTTCAACTTTTTATTAATTAAACTGGGGATTAACTTTGATTTTGACTTATTCTAATATTACACAAATTATTCACCTAGACTAATCAGGACGTATTATTCAATATTTTGGATAGATTGAGGCCATTGGAGGCCGTTTAATGATGTTCTAGACGTTACAAGGTTGGGGAAGATAAGCACCGAACATATGAAATATTAGTTTTTGACGGTCAAATAATTGGTAAAGCAAGGATAAATTATTTTTCAGAATATCCATACAGACGAAATGCTAGTTGATCCAATAGCCAAAGGTATCAGGCACATTGATTTTAATCGTCATGTTATAAATACGAGTATTATAGAGTCAGTCTTTTGATTCTTTAGTTTGAGAGTTTTAATATTCAGTTATTTCAAATATTTATTATATGAAATAAAATGTGCATTTATTCTTATATTTTATATTTATAATGATTATTATTTCTTTTCATATTATTTGTTAGCCACATCATGGTATCTGTAGGTGAAAACAGGTTTACCCAAGAGTTTTAGGATGTTCAATTATATTCAACTTTAGGTGCTATATATATTGGATGTATTTCGTAATACGGTATCTTGAGATAACATTGGTTCGTTCAACTACTGGTATATGATGCAATTCGGTAAAATAGTATCTTGAGTTAAATATTAATTCATCCAAGAGGTACATCTATTACATGTATTTATGAAATATAGAGGATGGATAAGGTAATAATGCTATGTATATATATCACACATGCCACTATTCCTTACTACACTCCTAGATGAAGATCTTGTTGACTTATTTGAGAATATTGTGATTATGGAAAATCATATTTTAATAATAATATATCAATCGCCGTAGTCCGGTGTTCAAGGTTGAGTTGATATAGGTCAATTAAAGTGTACGGACTTACTTTGTCAAATGTGGCCACAAATTTATTTTTGTCATCCCGAAAAATTCTCTTTTTTTATAAAAAACTTTTTTGTCTTATTTTGTTTTAAATTTTTTAATATTAATACATAAATTGCCATTGTCCAGTGTTCAAGTTTGAGGTTATATAGGTCAATTAAAGTTTATGGACTTACTTGGGCCTCTTGGCCACCTGACCCATTTTTTAACTTGAATTGTCAATTGACCTACAAGTTTTAATTAATTATTGTAGGATAAACTTTCATACGTAATTAGCGCTTAAATGAGATTTGAGTTAATTACAAGTGATGGGGGACTTTATTCCTAATATTTCACTATTTATACTTTGGCCCCAACCTATATAAATGTAATATTTCAAGAATTTTAAAAAAATCCCAAAACCAATTCATGCTGTTTCAATACTTCCCAATCCCTATTTCTCACGGTTGAATCCTCCACCGAAGCTTGTTTTTCTTGCATTCCTCATTTAGACACCTAAAC
Organism: Nicotiana otophora; assembly: GCA_000715115.1. Lineage (NCBI taxonomy): Eukaryota > Viridiplantae > Streptophyta > Magnoliopsida > Solanales > Solanaceae > Nicotiana > Nicotiana otophora. The sequence continues at coordinate 5,511 of AWOL01S0043073.1, forward strand.
CTGAACTAGTACCTATTAGACACGTGAACTCTACTAAAAGTGTACCTATTAGATACATTTTGCTGACATGGCAAAGTGTGTATTTTCTACCCTCTTTGAGCGCGTACAGTATCTCAAAAATGCATTTTTTTTCTTTTCTCTATCTCTTTTTTAAATTTTTTCCTTTTCCTCGGATTTTATTTGAAGTAGTCGACCATCTTGTCGGTTAATTTCATGGCCGACGGCGAGTTCCACGGCTGATAAAATAAACCTCACATTTGTATCTCCAATCTCCATCCAGTTCCAACACCAGACAATCAGCTACCATTAACGTATTTTCACCATAGCCAACTATCACCAGTTTTAAATTGCTACGCTATAGGCACAAACCAACATCTTGCTTGGTAGGAATTATAGAGTTAATATTTTTAAGGAGAGGATGATCTAAATGGAGAATTAGTTGACAGTGACGGCATCTGTTTATGTGACGATCCGACCAATCATTTTGAGTATTACGGTCCCGTTCCTCTATTTACTGCTCAATTTGTGCTTTACAGTTATTATGAGACTTGCCAAGGTATTTGGTTCGGGTCCGGTAAGGTTTTGAAATGAATTGAGACACTTAGTCTCCAAAATAAAAACATAAGTTGAAAAGGTTGACCGGATGTTGGCTTATGTGTAAACGAACCCAGAATTAAATTTTGATGATTTCAATATCTCCGTATTTTAATTTTGGACTTAGGAGCGTGTTCGAAAAATTATTTGGAAGTTCGTAGTTAAATTAGGCTTGAAATATCTAAAATAGAAATTTAAGTTTGGAAGTTTGACCGAGGAGTTGACTTTTTGATATTGGGGTCGGAATCCAATTCTGCAAATTGAAATACGTCCGTTATTTTCTTTGTGACTTGTGCGTAAAATTTGAGGTCAATCGGACTTGATTTGATAGGTTTCGGCATCGAATGTAGAAGTTGGAAATTCTTAGTTTCATTAAGCTTGCATTATGGTATGATTTGTGGTTTTAGCTTTGTTTAATATGATTTGAAGTTTTGACTAAGTTCGTATGATATTTTTGGACTTGTTGATATGTTTGGTTGATGTTTGGGGGCCTCAGGTGAGTTTCGGATGGTAATCAGATCGAAATTTGGACTTAAGGAAAAATTTGAAAATTTTGCCTTCTCGTGTAATTGCACATGCAAACATTTTCTCGCAGGTGCGAGCTCGCAGAAGCGAGCTAGGCAAGCACAGAAGCGGGGAGGGGCTGTCAAGGCAGTGTGTGCAGGTGCAAAGATTTCGCCGCATTTGCGAAGCCACAGAAGCGGAACACGGAGGGGCAGGCTCCGTCGCAAAAGCGGACAACTTATTCACAGAAGCGTGTCTGCAAAAGCCGACTGAATTCCGCAGAAGCGTGATTAGCCGCAGAAGGGGCAGCTTCGCCGCAGAAGCGAAAAGCCTGGGCAGAATGTTAAAAACAAGGGTTCACAATTTTGACTACATTTCTAACATTTCAAGCACGTTTTGGGCGATTGTTTAGAGGGAATTCACGGGAAAACTTGAGGTAAGTCATTTGTGATCATTGTTAGTCAATAATATATGATTATTATTGAGTATTTTGACTAGATTACGGGGTTTTGAGGTAAAATTAGAGGATGTAGGCCTTGGGATTTCAAAATACGAATTTAAGATTTGGAGATCGAGTTGATGTCGGAATTTGATAAAAGTTTTATGGTTAAACTCGTGGTTGTATGAGCTTTCGTATTTTGTAACTTTTATCGGGTTCCGAGACATGGGCCCCACCGGCGATTATTGAGTTAAATTTCGGATTTTGTTGAAAAATTAGTATTTTCATATGGAATTAATTCCTATAATTTGTATTAACTGAATCGAATTAATTATGACTAGATTCGAAGTGTTTGGAGACTGATTCGCGAGGCAAAGGCATAACAGAGTAAGGAATTACAACGAACTGAGGTAAGTAACAGTTCTAAATTTTGTCCTCAGGGTATGAACCCCGAATTTTATGATATGTGATTGGTTTGAGGTGACACACATGCTAGGTGACGGGCGTGTGGGCGTGCACCGGAGGAATTGTGACTTGATAAACTCCATGAAACTATGTGGTTGAATAATCTGTTAATATCCGTACTTTTTCTACGTATTAGAGAAATCGAACTATAAATCATGTTTAAAATATGTGTTGACACGGCAGGGACCCACAGATGTCGTGTACATGTTGAAGTATCTGCTAAATTATTATTTTGCACTCAGTTATAGTTTTACTTCCACATTACATCTCAGTCTCTATTGTTCATTATTGATGCATCATATCATTGTTGTTTGGGCTGCTTATCATGATTTCTCAGAACCTGAGAGACTGGAGAGGTTGATGACTGAGTGAGGTCGAAGGCCTGATTGTGAGGATATTTATGGGATCGAGATGCACGCCGTAGCATGTTTCATTTATTTATGCCATGATTAGCTTGTTATAGAGCTTGGGCTGAAGGAGCCTCTCCGGAGTTTGTACAAACCCCTAGTGAGCGCAGGTACCTACTGAGTACGAGTGCCGAGTGCTGAGTGATTGAGAGGAATGAGTGACTGTGAGGAAAGGGTGATTGTGAGGTTGGAGTAAATGGGAGGACTGAGTGACTGTTGCTCTGATAGGATGTATTGACTTATTTATTTTTGCACTTCAACTGTCATATATCACTGTTTTTGGAAATTTCTGAAAGACAATATTTTCTGTTTCAGTCGAATTTGATATGAAATTAATGTTTGAGTTTTAAATGTTGAACTTGAAAGCATGCCTACCTTATTATGTTGGAAATTACTGTGATTGGACTTAACTGTGAAGCTCGTCACTACTTTCAGCTCTTTATTTAGTATTGTTACTTGTTGAGTTAGTTGTACTCATACTAAACCCTGAACCTCGTGTGCAGATCCAGGTACTTTCGGACACCGCGGTTGCTAGTTTTTGAAGCTTTATCTATTGGAGACTATCGAGGTAGCTGCTTGACATCCGCAGACCTTGACTCTCTTTCTTTTCAATCTTTGTATTGTTCTATATTTTCAGACAATGTTTTTATCAATTAGACCTTGTTATCATTTAGATGCTCATGTACTCAGTGACACCAGATTTTTGGAGTGACTTATGTTGGTATAATGAGATTTTTATATTAACATTAAATATTATGATTTCCAAATTAAATAAAATTATGGTTTATTGAGGTTGTAGGCTTGCCTAGTATTCAAATAGGCACCATCACGACAGGTTAGGATTTTGGGTCATGTCAAGTTGGTATCAGAGCCTAGGTTACATAGGTCTCACGTGTCATGAGCAGGTTTAGTAGAGTCTTAGGGATCGGTATGGAGACGTCTGTGCTTACCTTCGAGAGGATGCCGAACCCTTAGGAAAAATTTACTTTCTTGTATTTTGTCGTGCAAATTTGTTGTTTACGGAAATTAAATTTCTGTTATTCTATTCTCTCACAGATAGTGAGGACACGTACTACCGGATCGGATGGTCAACCACTAGTGCCATAAGTTAGGGCCGCGAGAGGTCGGGGCCGTGGTAGAGGCTGGGGCCGAAATAGAGGTCGTGGTGTAGCTCGTACAACAGTTGGAGCAGCACCTATAGCACCACTAGTTGCCCTAGCTCAGGAACATATTCCAGATATAGTTGAGACGGCGGGACCAGCTTAGGCACCAGCTGTGCCCATTGTGATTCCAAGCCTTCAGGAGGCTTTGGCCCAGATATTGACAGTTTGCAATGGCCTTACTCATGTGGTTTCGGCTCAGGCCGTACCAACCACTTCTCAGGCCGGTGAAGGTACTCATACGCCTGTTGCCCATAGTCCAGAGCAGGTAGTGCAGGGACTTTAGATACTGGGGACACTACAGCCAGTCAGCTGTAGCTGCTCAGGCCCTGGTAGTCCTTGTTATGGTAGATGATGAGCAGAGGAGACTTGAGAGATTTGGGAGGCTTAGACCTCCATCATTTAGTAGTGCTAAGTCAGAAGATGCTCACGATTTTCTAGATAAGTGCCAGCAGATGCTTTAGACAATGGGTATTCTGGAGACTAATGGGGTGTCGTTCACTACTTTTCAGTTTTCTGGGGCTGCCTTCAGATGGTGGGCGTCTTATGAGAGGCGCAGGCCAGTCAGTGCAGTACCACTTACATGGCATGAGTTCTTTGTTCTCTTTTTGGAGAAGTTCGTACCACAGTCTCGCAGGGAGGAGCTGCGTAGACAGTTTGAGCAGCTTCGACAGGATGGCATGTCTATGACCTAGTAAGAGATGAGTTTTTTTGAGTTGGCTCATCATGCAGTTTGGTTGGTTCCCACTGATAGGGAGAGGATTAGGAGGTTCAGTGATGACCTTACATACCAGCTGCGGTTACTTATGACTTGGGAACGGGTATCTGGTGCTACTTTTGACGAGGTGGTTGACATTGCCCAGCAGATAGAGATGGTCCATAGACAAGAGCGAGGAGAGAGGGAGGCCAAGAGGCCTTTTAGATCGAGTGGTTTCAGCGGTGTTGCTTCAGTGAGTCAGTATTACAACGCCAGGGGTCATCCTTACAGACACACTCCGACAGGTCGTCCAGTTCACCGTGGTGCATCATCTAGACATAGTTCAAACAGTTCCCATCAGGGTCAGTCATCTCTCAGTGCCCTTCCAGCCCAGAGTTCGTCCTGTGCTCTTTCAGTTCTGGGTTCATTTGAACCGGGTTCTTCTAGCAGTTATTCTGGTTCTCGGGGCCCGATTCAGTCCTCACCACCACCAGTACCGGGGAGCTGCTTTGAGTGCAGGGAGTTTGGGCATATGTGGAGGCAGTGTCCTCATCGCTTGGGAGGTCCAGTGCAGCAGAGGAGTCAGACTACGACTTCAGCACCAGTTACTTCGCCACCCGCCCAACCAGCTCGGGGTGGGACTCAGTCAGCTAGGGGTTTCCCAAGAGTGGGAGGCCGGTCAGGTGGCGGTCAGGCCCGATTCTATGCTTTCCCTTCCAGGCCAAATGTCGTTGCCTTAGATGCAGTGATCACAGGTATTGTCTCAGTGTGCCACAAGGAACCTTCTATATTATTTGACTCTCGTTATACTTATTCGTATGTATCATCGTACTTTACTCATTATTTGGATATGCTCAGTGAGTCCTTAGTTTTACCTATTTGTGTATCAACGCCGGTGGGCGATACTATTATTGTGGATCGTGTATTTCGGTCGTGTATGGTAACTATTGGGGGATTGGAGACTAGAGTTGATCTATTATTACTCAGTATGGTTGATTTCGCTATAATCTTGGGTATGGATTGGTTGTCTCCATGCCATGCTATTCTGGACTGTCACATAAAAATTGTGACGTTGGCGATGCCGTGGTTGCCAAAAGTCGAATAGAGAGGTTCTCTAGATTATGTTCCCAGTAGGGTAATTTCTTATTTGAAGGCCCAACGTATGGTTGGGAAGGGGTATTGTCATATTTAGCCTTTGTGAGAGACATTGGTGCAGATACTCCTACTATTGATTCAGTACCGGTAGTGTGAGACTTTCCGGATGTATTTCATGCAGACCTGCCGGGTATGCCACTCGACAGGGATATTGACTTCGGTATTGACTTGGTGCCAGGCGCTCATCTCATTTCTATTTCTCCGTATCGTATGGCACCAACTTAGTTGACATAACTGAAAGAGCTACTTCAGGAACTTCTTGATAAGGGGTTTATTAGGCCTAGTGTGTCGCCTTGGGGTGCACCAGTTCTGTTTGTGAAAATGAAAGATGGTATTATGTGGATGTGCATCGATTATAGGCAACTGAACAAAGTTACAATCAAGAATAAGTATCCTTTGCCGCGTATTGATGATTTATTTGACCAGCTTCAGGGAGCAAGTCTATTCTCTAAAAATGATTTGAGATCAGGGTATCACCAGTTGAAAATTCGGGATTTGGATATTCTAAAAACGACATTCAGGACCCGTTATTGTCACTATGAATTTCTCATGATGTTTTTCGGGCTGACCAACGCCCCAACAATATTTATGCACTTAATGAATATCGTATTCCAGTTGTATCTTGATTCATTTGTCGTGGTATTTATTGAAGATATCCTGGTGTACTCACGTAGCCAGAAGGAACATGCACAACGCTTGGGTATTGTATTACAGAGACTGAGAGATGAGAGACTTTATGCTAAATTCTCTAAGTGTGAGTTCTGGCTTAGTTCAGTGGCATTCTTGGGACACATAGTGTGTAGTGAAGGAATTAAGGTGGATGCGAAGCACATAGAGGTAGTTCAGAGTTGGCCTAGGCCATCTTCAATTATTGAGATTCTGAGTTTTCTTGGCTTGGCCGGTTATTATCGTCGCTTCGTGGAGGGTTTGCTCGTCTATTGCGGGGCCTATCATTACATTGACCCATAAAGATGCTCCATTCAGGTGGTCGGATGACTGTGAAGACATCTTTCAGAAGCTCAAGACAACTTTGACTACAACCCCAGTATTGGTAATGCCTATATGTTCAGGGTCTTATACTGTGTATTGTGATGCATCATGTATTGGTCTCGACGCAGCACTGATTCAAGACTGTAGGGTGATTGCCTATGCGTCTAGACAGTTAATGGTACATTAGAAGAATTATCCAGTCCACGACCTTGAGTTAGAAGCTATTGTTCATGCCTTGAAGATTTGGCGGCATTATTTGTATGGTGTCCATTGTGAGGTTTATGCCAATCACCGGAGTCTACAGCATCTGTTTAAATAGAAGGATCTTAATTTGCGGCAGCGTAGGTGGTTGGAGTTTCTTAAGGATTATGAAATCACCATTCTCTATCATCCCAAAAAGGTAAATGCCTTGAGACGTAAGGCGGAGAGTTTGGTAAACTTAGCATACTTATCGATAGTAGAAAGGCCTTTAGCCTTGGATGTTCAGGCCTTGGCCAACCAGTTTGTCAGATTGGACATTTCCGAGCTGAGCAGCGTTTTGGCTTGTGTGGTTTCTCAGTCTTCTCTTTATGATCTTATCAGAGAACGCCAGCATGATGACCCCCATCTGCTTGTCCTTAAGGACACGGTTCAACTCAGTGATGCCAAGGAAGTCACTATTGGGGATGACATTGTATTACAGATGTAGGGTAGGCTATATGTGCCTAATATATATGGTTTTCATGAGTTGATTCTCCAGAAGGCTCACAGTTCGCGGTACTCCATTAATCCAGGTGTCGCGAAGATGTATTAGGATTTGAGGCAGCACTATTGGTGGTGGAGAATGAAGAAAGATATAGTTGGGTTTGTAGCTCGGTGTTTAAATTGTCAACATGTGAAGTACGAGCATCAGAGACCGGGCAGATTACTTCAGAGACTTGAAATTCCGAAGTGGAAGTGGGAGCGTATTACCATGGACTTCATAGTTGGGCTCCCACAGACTTTGAGGAAGTTTGATGCTGTTTGGGTGATTATAGATTGGTTGACCAAGTCCGCACATTGTATTCCAGTTGGTTCTACTTATTCTTCGAAGCGGTTGGCTGAGATTTATATCCGCGAGAGTGTTCGCCTACACGGTGTGCCAGTGTCTATCATTTCGGATCGGGGCACGCAGTTTACATCATAATTTTGGAGAGTAGTGCAACGAGAATTAGGTACACAAGTTCAGTTGAGTATATCATTTCACCCACAGACAGACGGGCAGTCCGAGCTCACCATTCAGATATTGGAATATATGCTACGCGCTTCTGTCATTGAGTTTGGGGGTTCTTGGGATCAGTTTCTGCCACTCGCGGAGTTTGCTTACACTAACAACTACCAATCGAGCATTTAGATGGCTCCGTATGAGGCTTTATATGGGAGACAGTGTCGGTCTCTGGTGGGTTAGTTTGAGCCGGGTGAGGCTAGGCTATTGGGTACTGATTTGGTACAGGATGCTTTGGAAAAGGTTAAATTGATTCAGGACTGACTTCGCACGGTGCAGTCTAGACAGAAGAGTTATGCCAACCGGAAGGTCCGTGATATTGCTTACATGGTTGGGGAGAAGGTTCTGTTCAAGGTTTAACCCATGAAAGGTGTGTTGAGATTCGGGAATAAGGGCAAGTTGAGTCCTAGGTATATTGGGCCTTTTGAAATACTTAAGAAGATTGGAGACGTGGCTTATGAACTTGCATTTCCGCCTAGTCTATCGGGTGTTCAGCCAGTGTTTCATGTATCGATGCTCCGAAAGTATGTCGGGGATCCTTCTCATGTTTTGGATTTCAGTACAATACAGTTGGATGGTAATTTGACGTATGATGTGGAGCTGGTGACCATTTTAGACCGACAGGTTCGAAAGCTGAGATCAAAGAACATAACTTTAGTGAAAGTGCAGTGGAGAGGCCAGCCAGCCGGAGAAGCTACCTGGGAGATCAAGCAGGAGATGCAGAGCAAATATCCACACCTATTTGAGGCTCCAGGTATGATTCTAAGCCCGTTTGAGGACAAACATTAGTTTAAGAGGGGGAGAATATAACGACCCGGTGGGTCGTTTTGAGTATTAGAGCCCCGTTTTCCCATTTACTGCTCAATTTGAGCTTTTTAGTTATTATAAGACTTGCCGAGGTAATTGGTTTGGGTCTGGTGAGGTTTTGAAATGAATTGAGACACTTAGTCTCCAAAATGAAAACTTAAGTTGAAAAGGTTGACCAGATGTTGGCTTATGTGTAAACGACCTCAGAATAGAATTTTGATGATTCCAATAGCTCCGTATGTTGATTTTAGACTTAGGAGCATGTCCGGAAAATTATTTGAAAGTCCATAGTTAAATTAGGCTTGAAATGGCTAAAATAGAAATTTATGTTTGGAAGTTTGACCTGGGAGTTGACTTTTTAATATCGGGGTCGGAATCCGATTCTGAAAATTGGAATAAGTCTATTGTGTCATTTGTGACTTGTGCGCAAAATTTGAGGTTATTCGGACTTGATTTGATAGGTTTCGGCATTGAATGTAGAAATTGTAAATTCTTAGTTTCATTAAGCTTGAATTGGGGTATGATTCGTGGTTTTAGCATTGTTTAATGTGATTTGAAGTTTCGACTAAGATTGTATGATGTTTTAGGACTTGTTGGTTTGTTTGGTTGAGGTCCCCGGGGCCTCGGGTGAGTTTCGGATGGTTAGCGGATCAAAATTTGGACTTAAGGTAAAATTTGAAAAATTTACCTGCTGGTTTAATTACCCATGTAGACATTTTCTCACAGGTATGAGCTCGCAGAAGCGAGCTGGGCAAGCGCAGAAGCGGGGAGGGGCTGTCAAGGCAGTATGCGCAGGTGCAGAGATTTCGCCGCATCTGCGAAGCCGCAGAAGCGGCTTTGTGATCGCAGAAGCGGAACACGGAGGGGCATGCTGCATCACAGAAGCGGATAGCTTCTTCACAGAAGCGTGTCTGCAGCAGCAGACTGAATTCCGCAGAAGCGGCAGCTTCGCCACAGAAGCGACTTAGTGAGCTGCAGAAGCGAAAAGCCTGGGCAATATATTAAAAACAAGGTTTCGCAATTTTGACTTCATTTCTAATATTTCAAGCACGGTTTGGGCGATGTTTCAGAGGGAATTCACGGGAAAACTTAAGGTAAGTCACTTGTGATCATTGTTAGTCAATAATAATATTGGATTATCATCGAGTAATTCCGCTAGATTACGTGTTTTTGAGGTAAAATTAGATGATATGGGCCTGGGGATTTCAAAATAAGAATTTAAGATTTGGAGGTCGAGTTGCTATCGAAATTTGGTAAAATTTGTATGGTTAGACTCGTGGTTGAATGGGCTTTTGAATTTTACAACTTTTTTCGGGTTCCAAGACATGGGCCCCACGGGCAATTATTGACTTAAATTTCGAATTTTGTTGGAAAATTAGTATTTTCATATAGAATTAATTCCTATAATTTGTATTGACTGAATCGAATTAATTATGACCAGATTTGAGGCGTTTGGAGACTGATTCACGAGGCAAAGACATAGCAGAGTAAGGAATTATACGGTTTGAGGTAAGCAACAGTTCTAAATTTGATCCTCAGGGTATGAACCCTGGATTTTGTGCTATGTGATTGGTTTGAGGTGGCATACATACTAGGTGACGGGCGCGTGGGCGTGCACCGTTGGAATTGTGACTTAATAAAATCCATGGAATTGTGTGGTTGAATAATCTGTTGACATCCATAACTTTTCTACGTATTAAATAAATCGAACTATAAATCATGTTTAAAATATGTGTTGACATGGTAGGGACCCACAGAGGTCGTGTACATGTAGAATTATCTGCTAAATTGCTGTTTTGCACTCAGTCATGGTTTTACTTGCACATTACATCTCAGTCTCTATTGTTCGTTATTGATGCATCATATCATTGTTGTTTGGGCTGTTTATCATGATTTCTGAGAGCCTGAAAGACTGGAGAGGTTGATGACTGAGTGAGGCCGAAGGCCTGATTGCGAGGATATTTATGGGATCGGGTTGCATGCCGCAACATGTTTCATTTATTTATGCCACGATTGGCTTGTTATAGCGCTTGGGCTGAAGGAACCCCTCCGGAATCTATACATACCCCTAGTGAGCGCAGGTACCTACTAAGTGAGAGTGCCGAGTGCTGCGTGATTGAGAGGAATGAGTTACTGTGAGGAAAGGGTGATTGTGAGGTTGGAGTGAATGGGAGGACGGAGTGACTGTTGATTTGACAGGATGCATTGATTCATTATTTTTGCACTTCAGCTGTCATATATCACTGTTTTTGGAAATATCTGAAAGACGTTATCTTCTGTTTCAGTCGAATTTGATATGAAATTACTATTTGAGTTTTAAATGTTGAACTTGAAAGCATGCCTACCTTATTATGTTGGAAATTACTGTGATTGGACTTAGCTGTGAAGCTCATCACTACTTTCAGCTCTTTATTTAGTATTGTTACTTGATGAGTTGGTTGTACTCATACTACACCATGCACCTCGTGTGCAGATCCAGGTACTCCGGACACGATAGTTGCTAGTTTTTGAAGCTTTATCTGTTGGAGACTATCGATGTAGTTGCTTGCGTCCGTAGACCTTGACTCTCTTTCCTTTCAGTCTTTGTACTGTTCTATATTTTCAGACAGTATTTTTATCAATTAGACCTTGTTATCATTTAGATGCTCATGTACTCAGTGACACCGGATTTTGGGAGTGACTTATGTCAGTATTAATGAGATTTTTGTATTAACTTTAAATATTATATTTCCAAACTTAAATAGAATTGTGGTTTATTGAGGTTGTCGGCTTGCCTAGTATTCATATAGGCACCATCACGACATGTTAGTATTTTGGGTCGTGACAATTTGACACCACAAAAATGAACATTTCACGATTTAAGTTAAAGTAGACCTTTAATTTCTTGTTCTTGCAAAACATTCACTTACAATAAGAAAATTCGGAAGGAAATATTAGGAGAGAAAGAGAGTTG
>AWOL01S0043073.1:19064-79014 GCA_000715115.1 Nicotiana otophora
GAACGAATGCCATAGCTACTAGACGTATTAGCTTTTGAGGAGAGAGATTTATTTCATTACTGTTTGGGTGCAAAAGCCACATGTGGCTTTCTCATTGGCTTTTCCGCCATGTCAGCGCATGTGAGATACACACACTTTATTTTTAATTGTCTTAGCTAAAATGTATCTAATAGGTAAAGTGTTAATAGACTTTAAGTGTTCAATAGGTACTAGTTCAAGTTCAAGTGGTCAAATGAAAACTTCAGACAAATTTAGGGGCAACGTATGTATTTGTCCAAATTGGAAATTGGCGGATTTTTGGATCTATTGATTTGGGGATGAAATTGGCGGTACATTAGATTGATAATTAATTTTAGATGGTATATTGTGTAATTCCTTCATCTGGTAAGTGTTTGCATCTCATCTTTTTTATTATTGTTAATTTGTGTTTCTACAAATTTTATATGCATAGTACTCGACCACTAGTGTACAATAGGCTACTATAAAAATAGACCACTGATTTGCCGAGGCACCTGAATATTACATATACGCTTAGCTCTACATCGAAGAGGGACAACATTCCTCCTTCCTTCATTAAGAATGACAAAGATTTGCAATCGTACCTCCTTGATGTTACAAGTGATTGTATGAGGCCTTATTTGAAGATATTTGTGGCTGAAAATTAGTTTGAAGAAGGGGCTAAAGTTCCAGTTGAAAGGTCTCATAAAGTTTCAAATGTTGCAGCTGCACTACCACAACCACCACTACCAACACAACCACCAATTTTAGAAGTAGAGGAGGAAAGAATGATGCAGGATGACTTTAGTGGATTTAGTCATGGGTTGAATAATTTTGGTGTGAAATGAACTCGTATGGTCTGGGAGATGCATATGCAACAGAAGTGATCCTCGATATTGCCAGTCGGATAGCTGGAGATGAAGGCTTGGTAGACTCTTTAACTACACAACACAGCCACCATGATGGAACGTGTTTTTTCCTTGGGACATATTATGACAACAAGTTGGATCTAATGAAACAATTGGAGTTTGCTTATGTGAAGATTCAATTTACATTTCGGGTGAAGAAGAGTAGAAGTAAATTAACTTGGTGGCATGCCGAGATGTGAGTTTTACGTGGAAGTTATGCTCTTTAAAGTACGAGAGTTCTGATAGGTTTTTTATTACCAAGAACCATGGCTAGCACATATGCGGGGTACAACACATAATAAACAATCATCCTAATGCGTCGTTAAAAACTTTGGGTGCATATTCTCAAGAATTGTATGTTAATAGCAAAGGCCCATCCCTGCCAGATCTAAATGATGCTATTTTTGCAATTTCTTACCAAAATCTTACTTATTATAGGAGCAGGAAGGTAGGTGAAATAACTAAGGCTATGATTAGGGGTACTTAAGAGGAGGGGTATACTTTTTTGGAAGCGTATCGCCATGTTATTCCGTCATATAATGAAGGAAGTATTATTGATTTGATGGTTGATGATAAATTGCATTTTATATATGTAACGATCCGACCAATTATTTTGAGCATTAAAATTTCCGTTTGGTGGTTTGAAGTTTTTAGCAACTTCATATGATGTATTATGTCTTGCATGTATGGTTTCCTTTGATGTTCAAGATCTTTGAGATTGATTAGGAAGAGAAAATTTCATTCTCGGAGGCTTAAAGTTGAATAGTTAACCAAGATTTGAATTTTGCATAAAATATCTTGGATTTGCGTTTTGATGATTCTAATACGTTCGTATGGTGATTTTGGACTTAGGCGTATGTCTGAATTTGTATTTGGATGTTTCTAGAAGATTTTGGCTCTACCTGGCCAAAGTTGGAAATTTGAAGGCTTTGAAATTACATAACTCTGTCCGGGAGTGGAATTAGATGTTAACATGTTCGGATTGTTGTTTAGATAGTAGTTTTTCTATGTCATTTGAAACTTGTGTGAAGAAATAGAGGTGATTCTGAGTTTGTTAGACATGGTTCCACATGAGTTTTGAAAGTTAGAAGTTTGATTAGTTCATTAGTCTTGAATTGAGGTGTGATTTGTAATTTTGACATTGTTTTGTGTGATTCGAGACCTCGATTAGGTCCGCGAAATGTAGTTGGGCTTGTTAGTATCACTGGACGGGTCCCGGGGGACTCAAATGTGATTCGGGGTGGTTCCGGACCATTTTTGTGATGTTTGGAGCTGCTGGTTTCTTATGCCTCAGATGTTCTATGCGATTACGAAGGTGTTTCCATGCTCGCATTGTGTATGATGGAATCTGGGTCTTAGTAAATCGCATTTGTGATAAGGTATCTACCACTCCCCGAGCCTGGGGCGAGACTGGCACCCGGTGCCTCATCTATCCTTGCGTACCAACTTGCAACTCAGGAATTCTTGACATATAATGTCATACTCTGGCCAGGGGACACATTGCAAGACAATTTGCGAAGCAAAATATAAACCTGAATAGAGACTAACGCTGACTAAATGTCAACATAAAGGTTGGCCGGCAAGGCCGTCATAACTACTATAACTGACAAGCCAACAAAATATACGTACATGGCCTACAAGCCCAACATACTACACTAACTGATAGGATATGTCTACAAGACTCTACTGATGGATGTACTGTGATCCGAACAGGGCCCCGACCTACCCATAATCTATCTACATACATACACGAGATGTACACAAAACTTCTAAACCCAGCAACTCCGAAGGACGGGGAGCTTACCGATAAAGCTGAACTCGGGCAACACCTACTGAGGAGCTCTACCCATCTGTCTGTCTGAACCTGCACGCATGAAATGCAGCGCCCCCAGAAAGGGACGTCAGTACGAAATAGTGTACCGAGTGTAACACCCCAAAAAATTTTGATGTACTTAAGTGGTAAATCTGGTAAAGTTTGCAAAGAAAATAATGTTTTATGGAGCCGCGACTCGAACGTTTTGGGTTGAACAATGCACTGGAAAGTAAAGAAAACTTTTTGGCAGAAAACGTGCATTCCTATGATCCACTATGCGACCGCCGAACCACTCTGCGAACCGCATAATGGCCGCAGAGTGAGGCAGTTAATTGGGTAAGTTGGAAGCAACTATGCGATCGACTATGCGATCGACTATGCGACCGCATAACTGTTATGTGCTGCATTATGCGATCACATAACAGTTATGCAGACCGCATAATGACCGCATACATAGACAAGTCTTTTGGCTATTTGGTAACCAATTATGCGACCGATATGCGGTCCGCATATCGGTTATGCGATCGCATACCTTGTTCCGGAGCTCCATTTTTGGGTTTTTAAAACCCGACCCTATTTCGTTACATACACACTTTGGGTTATTTGCGAGCTATTATCTGACAATTTAGAGTGAGAGAGGGTTCCCTAGAGTGAGAAGGTGATTCTTCTATAATTGTTCTTCAATTCTTGCTCAAGATTTGGATGATTAAGAAGGGAAACTCACTAAGTCTTCATCATAGAGGTAAGATTCTACACCTTAACCCTCAATTTCGAATTTTGTGTGGAAATGGAAAAAAAGCAAGATAATTTCTAGGCAAGAGGGTTGGTTATTTTACAGGCATGTGTTATCAAAGGGTGCAGAAATATTGTTGAGCTAAAAATGGTAAAGGTTGGGTTGTGGGATGATGGAATCCTCCATAAAAGGACCATGAACCTTAATGTACACCTAGTGTTTGATAAAATGCACAAATGAGCTAGAACCATAATCATCTTCCTAATTGTTGTTCAATTTGTTATATTTCTAAAATAGATAGAAGTTTCTAAGAATTTCGGAACGTTTTAGAGTTTAAGGAAGCTCAATTGAGGTATGTTGGCTAAACTCTTCTTTAAGAGTCGGAATTCTCATTCTGCTTGTGAGTTCCGAGATGTTGATTATAAATTGAGTATTCCGATAAGTTTTGTGATGAAGATATATGTTCAATTCCTATTTCAAATTCTCTTATCATATTGCATTATAAATCGAGGATGTGTCCCAAACTATGGATTATGTATCCATATGTTATAATTTCTAGTCGTGATTTATGTGAAAGGTACTATGCCAAGTTGTGTAGAGATGGTGATTGTGATACACCTCCACCCGTATACATTGGGGTGAGGTGGCATGCCCGTTGTGTGTGGGGATTATGGTATAGAGCTTGTGATTGTGATACACCTCCACCCGCATATATATTAGGGTAAGGCGGCATGACCGCTTTGTGTAGGGATTATGATATTGTGGGACTGCACCTCCACCCGCTTACATTGGGGTGAGGTGGTACAACCGTGCATATATTGGGGTGAGGCGACATAATCGCTTTGTGTAAGTTCTTGGTACTGTGATTATACATCCACCTGCATACATTGAGGTGAGGTGGCAGGGCCGCTTGATTAGAGTTGTGGTATTGAACGTACACCTCCACCTGCATACATCGGGTGAGGCGGCAGGGACGCTTTGTGTGAAGATGGTTATATAGGATCTTATCTTAAATCCTATAAATGTTGTTGATAGCTTTTAATAAGCTTGCTATGGTTGAGACAGTTATCTATATTATTCTATTGCCGCACTACTTCATCATAGTTATCTTGTATTTCTAAATTCTTCAATTGGTGTTTAGTTTTCATACTAGTACTATTCGACGGTACTAACGTCCCTTTTTGCCGGAGGCGCTGCATCTTTAAATGGATGCAGGTGGTTCCACAGTAGGAGACATTGATAAGTGATAGCAGTGCACCTTCTTCCCAGCTGACTTGGTGAGCCCCACTTAATCCCGGGGTCATGTATCTTTTGATATTTATGTATTATGGTTGAGGTATAGCCGGGGCCTTGTTGCCAGCATAATCATTGTACTCTGCTTTATCTATAGAGACTCCGCAGACATAGTGTGGGTTGTGTATTGGTACTGGGAAGGACAAGCAATGCTATGTTGTAGTTGTATTACTTATCCATTTGAGACTTTAAAAATGGTGAAATTTATGGTAAGAAATTGGTAATTTCAGACATGACCACTTTATTGTTTAATTAAGGAAAACATATATTCTCTTTATTCATAAATGAGTTTGGGTAGAAGGAATCTAATAGGCTTGCTCGGTCGGGTTCTCTCGGTTGAGCGACGGTCGCGCTCCTCGGTTTTGGGGCATTACAAACTTGATATCATAGCCTAAGGTTTTAAAGTGTCCTAGGATGTCTCAGAGCCGTGTTTAGTAGAGTCCTTATTATCGGTGTGTTGTCGACCACATCTATAATTAGGATTCTACTTGGGCATTTAGGAATAATACCCTTATTCCATGTTCTTGTTCGCGCGATAAAGCTGGTTGTAAGATTGTTCCTCCTTTAACTCCGGAGTTGCCCTAATTTTCACTACATGGCGCCTAAGAAGAAGGCAAGAACTAGCCAAAGAGCCAATGTCACCCTAGGAGTGACAGTTGATTGTATAATTGATGATGCGGGTGAGCACCCGAGGAGTGAGAATATTCCTCCAGTTACTACACTGCCTGACTCTACTATAACTGATCAGACCATACCTATCCCTACACCTACTGAAGGTGCAACAGTTCCTCCAACTGATATACCAGTTCCATCTCCAGTTCCAGCTTCTGATTCTGCTGTTTCTGATATTGATCTTAGGGGAGCCATACATATGTTGGCTCAAATAGTGGCTTTCCATACCCAGAGGTCAAATGTTGCACCCACTTCTTCCAGTCAGCCAGGGGATTCTACTGGTTCCAGGGTGAACATGTTTCTCCAGTTGGATCCTCCAATGTTTACGGGTACTGATCCCGAGGAGGACCCTCAGGACTTCATTGATGAGATGCACAAAACTCTCCGGGTTATGCATGCTACAGAGATGGAGGGAGTAGAGTTGGACTCTTACCGCCTGAAAGGGGTGGCCTATTCTTGGTTTGAGTTGTGGGAGGAATCCCGTGAGGAGGGAAGCCCTCCAGCAAGGTGGGGTGAGTTCACAGATGTCTTTATGGATCATTTCTTGCCTACCAAAACTAAGGCAGCTCGTGCCGCTGAGTTTGAAAGCTTGATGCAGGGTAGTATGAATGTGTGGCAGTACCATATGGAGTTTGCGCGCCTGTCCAAGTATTCTATTCACATGTTGCCCATTATGGAGACTAGAGTACGTCGGTTTGTACAGGGCCTTAGCCCCTTGGTTATCAATGAGGCCTCTACAACTGCCTTAAATTCCGATATGAACTATGGTAAGATGGTGGCATTTGCTCAAGCCACAGTGACCCGCAAATTGAAGAACAGAATAGAGCGTTAGAGTAGCAGCAAGGCCCGGTCTGCGGGCAACTTTAGTGGTTCTTCCGGTGGTGGTGATAGTAGGTCAGCATTGAGGGGAGCGTCATCAGGACCATCCCAATCATTCGCCCAGTCTTCGATGGGTGCACAGTCATCTGAACCCAGTCAGGGCAACAAGGGACCCCACCAACAGGGTCGGCCCGACTAAAGGTTTCAGCAGTGGAGGCTTCCATGCCCTAAGTGTGGGAGGATGCACTTTGGGTCCAGTTTCATGGACCTACAAGTATGCTATGGGTATGGTTTGCGGGGTCACATTCAAAGAGATTGCTGCTCGTCCCGCCAAAATATGGGCAGAGGTGCGGCACATCCAGCTAATTCTGCAGCTACTGCATCCACAGCACCTCCAGCTCGAGGCACCCCCGCACCCGCATGGCGTGGTGCAGCTAGGGGTGGCACATAGAATTCGGGAGGACCCAGCAGATTTTATGCTATGAGGAGACGTCGGGAATCGGCGGCTTCTCCAGATGTTGTCACGGGTATATTGACTGTCCAATCTCATGATGAATATGCTCTTATTGACCCCGATTCCACTTTGTCATATGTCACTCCTTATGTTGCTATGAAATTTGGGATAGAACCAGAACAGCTTTATGAGCCGTTCTCTGTATCTACTACAGTTGGTGAATCTATTTTGGCCGCGCGGGTTTATAGGGACTGTGTTGTCACATTGCATGGTCGAGACACCGTGGCCGATCTTATTGAATTGAGAATGGTCGATTTTGATGTGATAATGGGGATGGATTGGCTTTATTCTTGTTTTGCCAAGCTTGATTGCTGAACCAGGACTGTTAGGTTTGAATTTCCAAAAGAGCCAGTTATTGAGTGGACGGGTGATGATGTTGTGCCAAATGGTAGGTTTATTTCCTACCTAAAGGCCACGAAAATGATCAACAAGTGATGTATTTACCATTTGGTCCAGGTTACGGACACCGATGCCGAGGTACCTACACTTGAGTCTGTGCCTATTGTGAATGAATTTCTGGGAGTCTTTCCGGATGAACTCCCTGGGATCCCACCAGACAGGGAGATTGATTTTGCGATTGTTGTGATGCCAGACACATCCTATATCTATTCCACCCTACAGAATGGCACCGACAGAACTGAAGGAGCTAAAGGAACAATTGAGAGATTTGTTAGAAAAGGGTTTTATCCGGTCAAGTGTGTCGCCTTGGGGTGCACCGGTCCTTTTTGTAAGAAAGAAAGATGGGTCACTGAGAATGTGTATTGACTATCGGCAGCTTAATAAGGTAACAATCAAAAATAAGTAACCACTACCAAGGATAGATGACTTGTTTGATCAATTGCAAGGTGCTAGGTACTTCTCCAAAATCGATTTACGATCCGGGTATCACCAATTGAAGCTCAAGGAGCGGGATATTCTGAAAACAGCTTTTAGGACCCGGTATGGGTATTTTGAATTTTTGGTAATGTCTTTTGGGCTAACAAATGCCCCAGTCGCCTTCATGGATCTTATGAATCGCGTTTTTAAGCTATTCTCGACTCCTTTGTGACAGTGTTCATTGACGATATTTTTGTATATTCACGAAGTTAGGAGGACCATGTTGACCATCTCAGGGTAGTTCTGCAAACCTTGCATCATCACAAATTATATGCAAAATTTTCAAAATTTGAATTTTGGCTCGAGTCGGTCATATTCTTGGGTCATGTTGTCTCTAATGAAGGAATTAAGGTTGATCCTTAGAAAATTGTAGCTGTGAAGAATTGGCCGAGGCCTACAACTCCAATAGAGATTTGCAGTTTCTTAGGCTTAGATGGGTATTACAGAAAGTTTGTGGAGGGGTTTTCTACTCTTGCCTCTCCATTGACTAAATTGACGCAGAAGGCAATAAGTTCCAATGGTCAGATGCTTGTGAAAAGAGTTTCCAAGAATTGAAAGCAATATTGACTATGGCATTGGTGTTGACTCTACTAGAGGGTATAGATGGATTTGTGGTATATTGCGATGCTTTAAGAATCGAGCTTGGGCGTGTATTAATGCAATATGGGAAGGTGATAGCGTATGCTTCTAGGCAACTCAAGAATCATGAAAAGAACTATCCAACATATGATTTAGAACTTGCAGCAGTGGTATTTGCATTGAAAATTTGGCGTCATTATTTATATGGGGTCCATGTGGATATATTCACGGACCATAAGAGCATTCAATATATTTTCAAACAGAAGGAATTGAATCTGAGGCAGAGAGGATGGCTTGAATTACTCAAGGATTATGACATTGATATGTTATACCATCCAGGGAAGACTAATGTTGTGGCGGATGCTCTCAGCCGAAAATCTATGGGTAGCTTAGCACACTTAGAGGCATATCAAAGGCCATTGGCCATAGAAGTTCACCGATTGGCTAGGTTGGGAGTTTGTCTTGCAGACTCCAGTGAAGGAGGGGTAATTGTGCAAAATAGGCCTGAATCATCACTTGTAGTGGAAGTCAAAGAAAAACAATACAACGACCCATTGTTGGTACAATTAAAAGAGGGGATTCATAAACATAAGACCCTGGCCTTTTCTCTTGGCATGGATGATGGTACACTTAGGTACCAAGGGCGACTATGTGTTCCAAATGTGGATGGTCTCTGTGAAAGAATTTTGACTGAAGCTCACACTTCTAGGTATTCTGTGCACCCAAGTTCTACAAAAATGTATAATGATCTTAAGGAAGTCTACTGGTGGAATGATATGAAGAGGAATGTGGCGGACTTTGTAGAAAAATATCCGAACTGTCAGCAAGTGAAGGCCGAACACCAAAGGCTCAGTGGATTGGCGCAAAACATAGAAATTCCAATGTGGAAATGGGAAATGATTAATATGGACTTTGTGGTAGGATTACCGCGCACTTCGTGCATGTTTGACTCAATTTGGGTGATTGTGGATCGACTCACGAAGTCATCACACTTTTTGCCGGTTAAGTCTACCAACAGAGCGGGGCAGTATACTCAGTTGTATATCAAAGAAATAGTCAGGTTGCATGGCACCCCAATTTTCATTATTTCTGATTTGGGAGCACAATTCACTGCTAATATTCGGAAGAAAGTTCAGAAAGGTTTGGGTACTCAAGTGAATCTTAGTAAAGGCTTTCACCTGCAGACTGACGGGCAGGCAGAGTGGACTATTCAGACGCTTGAGGATATGTTGCACTCTTGTGTTATAGACTTCAAAGGTAGCTGGGATGATCATTTACCACTCATAGAATTTGCATATATGGTAGGAGATGTAGATCTCCCATTGGGTGGCTCGAAATTGGGGAAGCAGATTTGATAGAGCCAGACCTCATGCATCAGGCTATGGAAAAAGTTAAAATCATTAAGGAGCAGTTGAAGACTGCCCAGAGTCGTCAGAAATCCTATTCAGATGTTCGTTGTAGAGATCTGGAATTCAAAGAAAATGATTGGGTATTTTTGAGAGTTTCCCCCATGAAGGGTGTAATGCGATTTGGTAAGAAAGGAAAATTGAGTCCGAGGTATGTCGGGCCGTACAAAATCATTCAGAGGATCGGTGAGGTAGCATACAAGCTTGCCCTACCACGTGAGATGTCATTAGTGCACCCGGTGTTTCATGTGTCTATGTTAAAGAAAGTATTTGGAGACCCGACATCCATTGTTCTGGTTGAGACTATTGAGGTAAATGAAGAATTGACTTATGAAGAGATTCCAGTTTCTATTATTGATCGGCAAGTCCGAAAGTTAAGAAGCAAAGAAATTGCATCCGTGAAAGTGCTATGGCAAAACCAACATGTTGAAGAGGCTACTTAGGAGGCCGAAGAAGAAATGAAGAAAAAGTATCCTTATTTATTTGAATAACCATGTAATTATGAGTTGTGCCTTATGGAAATGCTAAGGGATATTCCTATGAAATATGTATGACTTGTACATTTGGTGTTGAGGTTGTTCCGTTCTGCTAATATAATTGCTTGTGAGGCCATAGTTGGTGTTGTTTTGTATTATGTTACGTTGTTGGATTATGTATATGCTGTTAGGATGTGTTTCTGGAGCTCTCTGACAGGTGGATAGGCCTAATTACAAGGGAAACTCTGGCGACAGTTTTGGAAATTTAGGGAGTTAGTCAAATTTGGGGCTGCTAGTTTGTGGTATAAAACAAATTAAGTTGAATAAGATTCTAATAACGTATTTTTACCCTCATTCGAGGATGAATAATCCTAAGCGGGGGAGAATGTAACACCCCGAAAAGTTTTGAAGTACTTAAGTGGTAAGCCCGGTAAATTTTGCAAAGAAAATAATATTTCATGGTGCCGGACTAGGATTACTTGTTTGAGGATTGTAGAAATTCTTCGCGGCGATCTTGCGAGCCACGACTAGGACTTTTTGGGTTGAACAATGCACCGGAAAGTAAAGAAATTTTTTGGCGGAAAAAGTGCATTTCTGCGGTCCATTATGCGACCGCATAACCACTCTGCATACCGCATAATGGCCGCAGAGTGAGGCAGTTAATGGGGTCAGTTGGAAGCAACTATGCGATCGACTATTGCGACCGCATAGTGACCGCGTACACAGACACTTCTTTTGGCTATTTTGCAACCAATTATGCGACCGATATGCGGCCCAGATATCGATTATGCGATCGCATACCTTGTTATGGAGCTCCATTGTTGGAGTTTTAAAACCCTACCCTATGTCATTAAATACACTATTTGGGTCATTGTTGAGCTATAATCTGACATTTTAGAGTGAGGGAGGGTGCCCTAGAGTGAGAATGTGATTTTTCAATAATTGTTCTTGAATTCTTTCTCAATATTTGGAAGATTAAGGAGGGAAACTCACTAGGTCTTTAAATGGATGCAGGTGGTTCCACAGTAGGAGACATTGATAAGTGATAGCAGTGCACCTTCTTCCCAGCTGACTTGGTGAACCCCACTTAATCCCGGGGTCATGTATCTTTTGATTTTTATGTATTATGGTTGAGGTATAGCTGGGGCCTTGTTGCCGGCATAATCATTGTACTCTTCTTTATCTATAGAGGTTCCGTAGACATAGTGTGGGTTGTGTATTGGTACTGGGAAGGACAAACTATGCTATGTTGTAGTTGTATTATTTATCCATTTGAGACTTTAAAAATGGTGAAATTTATGGTAAGAAATTGGTAATTTCAGACATGAACACTTTATTGTTTAATTAAGGAAAACATATATTCTCTTTATTCATAAATGAGTTTGGGTAGAAGGAATCTAATAGGCTTTCTCGGTCGGGTTCTCTCGATTGAGCGGCGGTCGCGCTCCTCGGTTTTGGGGCATTACAAACTTGGTATCAAAGCCTAAGGTTTTAAAGTGTCCTAGGATGTCTCAGAGCCGTGTCTAGTAGAGTCCTTATTATCGGTGTGTTGTCGACCACATCTATAATTAGGATTCTACTTGGGCATTTAGGAATAATACCCTTCTTCCATGTTCTTATTCGCGTGATAAAGTTGGTTGTAAGATTGTTCCTCCTTTAACTCCTGAGTTGCCCTAATTTTCACTACATGGCTCCTAAAAAGAAGGCAAGAACTGGCCAAAGAGCCAATGTCACCCCAGGAGTGACAGTTGATTGTATAATTGATCATGCGGGTGAGCACCCGAGGAGTGAGAATATTCCTCTAGTTACTACACTGCCTGGCTCTACTATAACTGATCAGACCATACCTGTCCTTACACCTACTGAAGGTGCAACAGTTCCTCCAACTGATATACCAGTTCCATATCCAGTTCCAGTTTCTGATTCTGGTGTTTCTGATGTTGATCTTAGGGGAGCCATACATATGTTGGCTCAAATAGTGGCTTTCCATACCCAGAGGTCAAATGTTGCACCCACTTCCTCCAGTCAGCTAGGGGATTCTACTGGTTCTAGGGTGAACATGTTTCTCCAGTTGGATCCTCCAGTGTTTACGGGTACTGATCCCGAGGAGGACCCTCAGGACTTCATTGATGAGATGCACAAAACTTTTGATTTTTATGTATTATGGTTGAGGTATAGCCGGGGCCTTGTTGCCGGCATAATCATTGTACTCTTCTTTATCTATAGAGGCTCCGTAGACATAGTGTGGGTTGCATATTGGTACTGGGAAGGACAAACTATGCTATGCTGTAGTTGTATTACTTATCCATATGAGACTTTAAAAAAGGTGAAACTTATGGTAAAAAATTGGTAATTTCAGACAGGACCACTTTATTGTTTAATTAAGGAAAATATATATTCTCTTTATTCATAAATGAGTTTGGGTAGAAGGAATCTAATAGGATTGCTCGGTCGGGTTCACTCGGTTGAGCGCCAGTCGCGCTCCTCGGTTTTGGGGCGTGACACCGAGTATGTAGGGTAATATACTGAAAGCTGAAACTGAACTGAAAATATAATAACTGAAAGCAGCTGGGGGTCAAAGATAATCTAAAGATATGCTCACCTGCTGATACTGACTCTATTATAGTAAGTAAAATAGTTATCCAACCTTATAAGGCTCGATATTTATGTATAAATGCTCTTCCATAGTAGGCTCGCTCATAGGCACTCGGCCATACTAGGCTCTGTATCTCGATTAACTGGGCTCGCTCAAAGGCGCTCGGCTACAGTAGGCTCGGTATATAACTTACCATCTGATCAAAGGTTGCCCATTAGGGGCCTTCCCATCGATTATATCTCGATGGTAATGAAAATACCGTAATACTGTATATATAGATTCTCTGCTGTCATGACTGAAAAAAAGGAAATACTCAATTGCATATGAAGTCCCGATAAGGAGAATACTGTAACTTACAATACTAGAAAAATATACGTAAATTTCGGGATATAAATTTTTCTTTATGCCTTGTTATCAAACTCGTGTAATTATGAGATCATGCCAAAATGAAGAAAGGGATTAGCCTTAACATACCTGGAGTAGGGAAAAATTCCGTATGATATTCTTGGAAAAGGTAGCACTGTACTCCCTAAGAATCGCAAAATCTTACGTTGCTAATATGTAAATAATTCTCGCTGTAATTGTTGAAACTTGTAGGAATCACGTTGCTTAATGTAAGATTTAGAATCTAACTTAAGTGTTTGAAAATGAAAAGTTAGAAACTTATCAGTAATGGCCAACTTTCCCCACTTCTAATTGTACTGTTATTTTGTAGGAATTTGTAAGCACTCACTTGCTAATGTGCAAAGCTCACATCTTAATTGTATTGACAATGTTGGAACGTTACTAACTTTGACAAAGGCTACACATTTTGATTTGTATTGAAAGTGTTGGAATTGATATGTCTTGAAATCCATACATTAGGTTGCCACATAATCCCAAATGACCCTTAGTCATTTGTTTGGTTAGATCCTTGCTGCCACGTGGGGGTGGGGGTGGGGGTGGGGGTGGAAAATGTTAATCTTTATCCACTTATTAGGTAATTAGGTAATGTCCCGTTATCCGGTAATTAACCAATTACCCGCATAATTAAGAATAATTTCAAATTACTTAAAATTTTACTCATTTTAATATACTTTATACATCATACTAATCACAGTCATATGGTACCTTGTATGGTACTAGTCCATAAATATCGGGTATTATAGCTCGGACCGTATTTTATCCCAAATCGACAACCTTCAACGGAACTCATTTTCTTAATTCGTGTACCCTTTATCCTTCATGTCACTTACTTATCGCTCGTTATTAATAGCATAAATATGCTAACCTCAAGATAATCGCATCCCCGAGTCTATGTCAATTAACTGACGACAATACTTTAACGTACGAGAAATGCGAGATGTAATAGTATCACATTCATGAAGGGTCAGTACTTGAAGGTCTTCGCGTTAATGTAGTGCATTCGCATAGGGTCTGAATTGAGCAGTGATAATTTTGTCTATCGTGTTCGCGTTGATGGTCCACGTTCGTGATGTAGAAGCGGATTGTCTTCTGTGATCGCGATTGGTCTAGTGTGATCACGTAGTTATTTCTGAGGGGGCAATGATTCTGTGCTTCGTGATCGTGTGTCTACTGGCGCGATCACGAAGGGTACTCCTAGATCTGATCTATAAGTTATTATATTCGAGGTTTTGCTCATTTTATCATATTTTCAGATTGGGAGCTCGGATTGAGGCGCTTTTTGAGGCGATTTTCACTCACTTGGATTGGGTATGTACTTTTGACTCGGATTTAATTATTATACATGATTTAATCTTTGAATTTGGTATTTGATTAGTTGGTCTAAAAGAGTAATTGGGGATTTGCGCCAAAACGTTTTTAAAGTAAAACATTAAGATTTGAGCATTGATTAAGAGTCGGATTTTGATGAAACTTGTATGGTTGTACTCATATTTGAATGGGCTATCGTGACCATGTTCTAAGGTTTAAATTATTACATGATTTATCTTCTTCGGGGTTTAAATGATTACCCGGTGGTCGTGACCATGATAAGGCATAAAGAGATGCCAGTTTGACGCTAAGCATATGGGTTATCTTTTGCAGGATGTTCTAAGGCCGTGTGATCCTTAAGATGATTATGTGAAGAGTTTTCTTTTTACCATGGGTGATGTATGTGATACAATTTGAGTTTGGATCGCTTGAGGAGGTTCTCACGACTATCGCGATAATGAATATGTGCTCGGAAGATGATTTGAGGTGTTTCATAACAAGTTCTACATGATCTTATAAAGAATTCAGTTGAATAACAGTGTGAGATCATGGAAGTTATAAAGGAAGAGCTGCATGGTTATTGGATGATGTGTACTATTGCTTCGAGCTAAGTGGGGGAGTCTGCTATCATTGATTAGATTTTATAGTCATATGTTACATTAGTTTTAGATTGACGTATACTTGTAGATCAATTATGACTTGAAGGGGCTGACTTCGAGGATGATGCAGGAAAGGAAATTTCTTGATGCACGATGTACTATACTTTATGGCCATATGGAAATATTGGAATGATTAAGGTTTGATGTTCGTTATGGTCATGGGTGTAAGGGTAAGGAATTGATGGGGTGTTTCTTTTAGAGTATTCATGTGCTAATGAGGCACAAGTCATTCTGCGCGTATTGGCCATTCATTAGGGATTAGAGTAGATAAATGACTATCGAGAAGGTTTTATGAGTTCAAGATTCATGTGTGGTTTGAGGGTTCCCCGAATTTGTATATGGCTAAGATCTGAGATTTGCATCAGATGGTGCCGAGACTTGCGGTACTTGTGTATTATTATTATTGATTCTTCATTTCAGTATCAGAGAGGTTAAATAAATAGCTTCAAATTTATAGAATGTCTCTTCAAAGTGGGAATTTCACTTGCAGAACTATTGGGGGCTTAAGAGGGAATACAATGGCTTATAGACCTTAATTTATGTGGTTTCATGCAAGGATCTTTAGGGGTGAACTTTGATTAAGGATTGTAGTGTACTGGCAAGGAGAAGTGATAACTTGAAGGAAAGTCAAGAGGAAGTCGAAGAAATAGGTCAGTTTGGTAGTGGTTTGGATGAACATATTAATAGAAGTAATCGGTTATTTGGTGTGGTGAAGCTTTACAGGTATTTTGTGGCAATACTCTTGGGTTTGGCAACCTGCGTGACTTGGTTGAGATAGAGGGATTGATTTCTATGGCTTGGTTATGTGAAAATGGTTTCCGAAGAGTTCATAAGGGGTTTGACCACAGCTCGAGGTTGATGTCTTTTTCAGGTATGGAAGGTTTGTTGCATGTTGTGATGTTCTGTCTTAAAGTGAGTTAAGTGGAAGGTTTTTGGACGATGGATTGTTTATCCTACTTGTGATTCAGAGTTGATAATGAGATTCTCATATTTACATATGAGGGCATGATAGATACGGTGCACCGTGTGGGATTAAGATAGCATGTACAAGGTTGCAGTTCAGTTTCGAAAGGAAGGTAATGAGTTCTAGATGGCATGGACGGTATCAGATATTTAGAAGAATTCTGGCACTATCTGGTATTACTTGAGAAAGGTGTGCATTTCAGAAAGTGCATTACATTTTGACTTGCAGATGCTTGACTAGTATTACAGTAATCGCCTGGTTGTTGACTGTTGATGCTCAGATTTTGCTACATGGCGCGGATGATTCATGGGAGTATCTCCCGTGAAGTGATTGGGTCTGAGTAATGTGTCAGTCATTTGAGTGGTGGAGTTAGGATCGAATATAGAGATTATTGTATTCTTAGGAATTGGAGACTGGGAGTTCTGAGAGGCAGACTATTCCTTGGTTGTGGATTGTGAAGTTATGACAAGAGTTAGATAGCGGAGGGTATGTGTTAATGATATGTTACTGTAGACTTTTGGGAGGTTATTTACCTATTATTGGATGGTCGGATTAGATTTTGGGCACATTGGTACGCCTAATGAGAATGTCTATTCCACATCGCATCAGGTGTTTTTACACAACATAGCTATTGTTGAGGGGTGCGTCATCGACTAGAGTTGATCTTATTCATGACCTGATATATTTTATGTGTTACTCTCTTATGCTATGATGGGTTATGCGATAGTTGACTATTTACACACAACCTGTGGTTTTGCTTGGGACCTGTGGCAAAGTTTGAGCGAGATAGCTCTTGGGATGTCGAATTGCTTATTACCCTGGGCTATCTTCCTCATGTTTGTGGTATATGGTCCTATCAGTTTCTCCATGGTTATGATCATGCGCTTCCCGTGCTTTCTATATACACATGTGTTTGGTGGGTTTAATAACTTTTGCAATTGGTATTCCAAGTGGACCGGTATGTTTGGATCGGGTTACGTGCCGCAGTGAAGTTATTTTAGGATATGATTCCTTGTGCTTAATTTGTGAGTTTTTGTCACAACCCCAAATTCCTACGTTAGGAATCGTGATGGCACCTGGTCTCTAAGACTAGGTAAGCCTAACAAATACTGAGAATTTACAAAACAAAACACAACTAAGCTATAAACTTAAACTCGTAAATAACATAATAAAAGCCAAAGTGGAACAACAATTATATAATCCCAAAACCGGTAGTACAGAGTCATAAGCTCTACTGAAACACACTAGGAATCTCTACTATAATATTATTCGAAAATAAAAGAAACAGTCGCATATGATCACTAGAAGGTGACTCCGAGGCCTACGAGCGTCAAGCAGGTATACCTTGAAATATCTACAAAGTCTGAATTAACTCACTATCGTCCGGCGCGGGTAAAGATACCTGGATCTGCACAAAAATATGCAGAAGCGTAGTATGAGTACACCACAACGGTACCCAACAAGTATCAAGACTAACCTTAGTGGAGTAGTAACGAGGTCAAGTCAAGACACTTACTAGACATAGAAACCTATGCAAAATATTAGTATAAAGCTAACAACAGAAAGTAAAAGCAATAAATGACAACAAGGCAAAACATTAATATAAGAGTAACCACGGAAGGTAAAAGCAATAAATGACATCAAAGAGTAAACATAAGCTACAAACAACATATAATCAACTATAGTAAAAAAAAACAAGTGAATTGATAGGAAAAACAATAACTGTTCAAATCAACAAGTCGTTCCAACATAAAATGTAAAACAAGAATCACCCCGAGGTATCACACCTCATATTCATATTTCACAAATCACAATCACAATGTTCCTTATGTTGCCGCGTGAGACTTGCATTTATTTTTAAAAATATCTTTCCCAAAATAGCTTCACGCGCTTTAGGCCTCTTATCTCGTCGTGTGTGCTTCAAATGAAGTAATTTTCCTTACTAGCAACATGTGCATAAATCCCCCTTATATCGCCGCATGCACATAAATATCATCACCCTTATACCTCCACATGCAAATGTCATCACAACACAATAATCAAGTCGTACCACACATGCCCATATACCATAACATTGCCACAACAACACTACCAATATCATAACAACGCATAGCCCACGGCTAATGCATACAAGAGTCTCAACAAAAACACAATGAAACAGGAGGTTAAACTTAACAGTGAAAGATAATTCCATGTGATAGAAACTTCAATTAAATACATAAAATAAACTCAATAATAAAAGAGATAGTATGTAATAACAACTATGACTAAATGCATAAGAATAACTCAACAATAAAAGAGGTAACATGTAGTAACAACTACAAGTAATGGCAAAAGAGTAAACTCAACAATGAAAGAGATAACATGTAATAACAACTACAATTAAATATATATAAGTAACCTAAGAGTCTAAATCTGTCAATTGTTACATATACGTTTGTTTACACACTCGTCACCTTATGTACACATCTTTCACATAATTCAAATAATGCAGTTAAATACAATCATACGGGGTAGTTTTCCCAATATAAATTTAGGCAAGATACTCACCTCAACTAGGTTAAATCAACACTCAAAAATGGCCTTTCCCTTTAAAATGTTCCTCCGCACAGCTCATATCTAACAAAAAATAACTTAATATCATCAAACAATGCAAGATAAAGAAATTTCGATTAATAAAGTTAAGATCTTTACAAAATTCCACAAAAGTCAACAAAAGCCAACCTTGGGTCTGCCCAGTCAAAATCCGAGTCCAAGGGTAGATCTTGACTACCCATAACCGCACGAGTCCATATATGGCTTTTGACTTCAAATCCGAGTTCAATTCGACTCTCAAATCTCTAATTTTTATATATCAAAACATAGACAATCCCCCCAAAAATTCTCTTAGATTCTCATGAATTTGATGTTAAATCTCATAAATAATCATGTAATATAATTTAAATATGATCGAAATCACTTACCCAATGGTTTTATGTGAAATTCCCTCCTCACAATAGCGTCATACCGAGTCTAGGGTTCTAAAAGGTGATAAATGAAGTTAAGTCCCATTCTCCAGCCCTTTCGTTCATATGCAGAATACACAAATGCAACCTGGGGTTTGACATTGTGAACCTTTGCAAATGCGGCACCTGCCAAGCTGAGGGAGAGTCGCAAAGATGACACTGACTTCAAATTTGTGAACTCAGTCCCTTTCGTAAATGTGCCCAGATGGTTGCAAATGCGAGCTACCCAGTCAATGGCCACCCTACGCAATTGCGATCAAGGTGTTGCAATTACGACAACTGAGATCCCCTGTAAACTTCGCAATTGCGATGCTGGTGCTCACACCTGTGATAACTGATGCAACATCACACCAGCAAAGTGGAACAAGTTCAAACAATTCTAAAACACATCTGCAACTCACCCGAGCCATAGGGGCTTCACACCAAACATCCACGCAAGTCTGAAAATATCATATGAACTCACTCGCACAATGAAAACACCAAAATATAATCCGGAACCATGAATCTGATGTCAAAATGCATGAAATTTTACAATGACATTAATAATCACTAGAATTACAACCAAGCGTCTGTTTCCTATCAAACCAACTCGGAATGAAACCAAATTTTACAGACAAGGTTCAAATAACAAAACGGATCTTTTCCTAGTCCCAAAACCAAAATACGAACCCGAGAGCCATAATCAACCTATGATCAAACCTAAGAAATTTCTAAACCTTCAAACTGCCAGCTTTTGGCAAAACAAGTAAAATCAACCCAGGAGCTCCGAATTCAATTTCGAGCGTATGCCTAATTCTAAAATCATAATACGAATCTATTGGATCCATAAAAATACCGTTTTAGGGTCATTTTCACAAAAGTCAAACCTCGATCATCATTTTCAACTAAAGCTTCAAAACCAAAGACTAAGTGATCCAAATCATTTCAAAACTTCCCCGAAATAAAAATAACCATCCCCGCAAGTCAGAAAACTACAAATACACGTATGAAAATCTTTAAAAGGGGAAACGGGGCTCAAATACACAAATGACCGGTCAAGTCGTTACTATTTTATTTCTCCCTTGTTGGATGGGATCATAGCATTTTACCTTGGTGGTTGTATCTGCTGAACTTGTTGGATGGTTCTCTTATTTGGTTGTCCTTGCATCTTTGGTTATATTCGATTTGTTGCTAGTTGGGTGTTGATCGCGTCGTTTGTGGCTCTAGGTAGAATTTGGTGGAACATCAATCAAAAAACTTGTACTGGGTGAGATGAGGTTATTGGACCTGGAATTAGTGCAATAGGACTTGGGACAAGGTATGAGTGAAGGAGAATGGCATTAGATAGTTTGATATTTAACAATGGTTCTTATCGGGCGTGCGGACTCCACGACTTATGGATTTGGTGAGTGGTTATAAGTTTCTAAATGTTTCTTACATCATTAGTAGTGTTGCGAGGGTTAGGGAAAAGGTTTTATTTGATATGAGATTTGTTATCGGTACCAGATTGGGTAATGAGTAGCTATTGCAGTATGGAGATATTACTATGAGTACGTGAGTTGGGTAGTATATCGTGTGATTATATCTTGTAATATGGTTGTGTTTGTTATGCAACTTGTTTTGACTTATACAGTGTATAAATACGAGAACCAGGTTTCATATGGACTTCTGGATGTTGGAGATTAGGTTCGAAAGTTTATGGATTAGGGTTAAAGAAGAAATCTTCAGTTAGGATGTTTTGATGGACCTATATGGTTTGAGTTTACGTGGGATCACCCATAGTTATCTGTATGGTGAGTTTGTACAGTGATTCGATGGCATTGGAACGATTCTTGGCACATTCGAGGACGAGCGTATATTTAAGTGGGGGAAAATATAATGACCCAACCGATCATTTTGAGCATTGGCATTTCTATTCGGTGGTTTGAGGTCTTTAGTAGCTTCATATAATGTATTATGACTTACGTGTATGGTTGGTTTCAATGTTCGAGAGGTTCGGGATTGATTTGTAAGAGAAATTTTCATTCTCGGAGACTTAAAGTGGAAGAGTTGACCAAGATATGACTTTTGCGTAAACAGTCTTAGATTTGCATTTTGATGATTCCAATAGGTTCGTATATCTGGATTCGTATTTGGATGTTTCTAGAAGCTTTTGGCTCTATCTAGCAAAAGGTGGCAATTTGAAGGTTTGGATAGTTCATAGGTTTGATCGGGAGTTTACTTCGATGTTATTGGGTTCAGATTGTTGTTTCAAGAGTTGGATAAGGTTCATTATGTCATTTGAAGCTTATGTGAAAAAATTAAGGTGATTTCGAGTTGGTTAGACGTGGTTTGACATGAGTTTTGAAAATTGGAAGTTTGATTAGTTCATTAAGCTTGAATCATGGTGTGATTTGATGTTTTGATGTTGTTTTGTATGATGTGAGACCTAGAGTAGGTCCTTTTAATGTATTTGGACTTGTTTGACTGGACGGGGTCCAGAGAGCCTCGGGTGTGATTCAAGGTGGTTCCCGACCATTTTTGTGATGTTTGGAGTTGCTGGTTGCTAATGACTCAGATCTTCTTCGCAATCGTGTAGTTTATGTTGGGATCTGGGGCTTTGTGAATCACGTTCGTGACAAGTTATCGTGTTCGTGAAGGGTCAGTTCTTGAAGGTCTTCTCATTCGCATGGATGTAGCGCGTTCATGTAGGATCTGAATTGAGCAGTGGTAATTTTGTCTATCGCGTTCGCTTGATGGTCCGTATTTGTCGCGCCCTGTTTTCTCGCGAAAGCGGGTTTTCACGTGTGACAACTCTTTTAAACGTGGGTATTAAAAGAGAAGAGTCGTCACCTAACAATTGTAAGGTGCATTAGGGCATCTATTTTCCAAATAACTCTGTTTAACTAGTCCATGTTACCAAAGATAGGGTAAGGGCTCAAATTACCTAGAAAAGAAGGTGTTAGGCACTCTTCGAGGTCCACATCTATGGTTCCCAGCAGAATTATAAACTATGTGGGGTTTATCGCATTATTATTAATTAACCTAAGTGAGCATGCAAGTTAATTTGTTAATAAACTTAAAGGGAAAAATATAGCCAATGCAAACGATCAATTATTCTAGGTAGAGCAGGATGATCATATGTTGTCCAATTATTAATAATCAACTAATTTGAAGAAGTAGTACGGATTTAATGTAAGAGAATGGTTTATTCGTGGTACTCCATTCATCTTGGGTCCACGAAGATGCATCATGACATTAAGGATGTGTACTGGTGGAATGATATGGAGAAGAACATTGTTGAGTTTGTCTCTCAGTGTCCTAGTTGCCAGCAGGTTAAGGTAGAGCACCAGAAGCCCGGAGGGCTAATGCAGACTATAGAGATCCTGACATGGAAATGGGTATAAACATGGACTTTATCACGGGTTTACCTCATTCTCATTGTAAGTTCGATTCCATATGGGTGATAGTCGATAGGCTCACAAAATCAGCTCATTTCCTACTGGTCAGATCTACATATACAACAGAAGACTATGCAAGGTTATATATTAAGGAGATAGTGCGGCTACACAGAGTACTAGTATCTATTATATCTGACCATGGGGCCCAGTTTACAACACATTTTTAGAGGTCATTTCAGAGAGGTCTAGGGACTCGGGTGAATCTCAGCACAACTTTTCATCCACAGACTGATGGACAAGCCAAACGCACAATTCAGACGCTCGAGGATATGTTATGTGCATGTGTGTTGGATTTTAAAAGAAGTTGGGATGACCATTTACCTCTTATCGAGTTTGTATATAATAACAGTTAGCACTCCGGTATCCAGATGGCTCCATACGAGGCTTTGTATGGGTGTAAGTGCAGATCTCCTATAAGGTGGCTTGATGTTGGAGAATCTAGGTTACATGGGCCGGACCTGGTTCAGCAAGCAGTAGAGAAAGTAAAGCTTATCCGGGAGGGACTGTTGACAGCCCAGAGTCATCAGAAGTCATATTCTGACGTGCGGCGATAAAACTTAGAGTTCGGGGTTAATGACTGGGTATTCTTAAAGGTGTCACCTATGAAGGGCGTGATGAGGTTTCGGCAAGAAAGGAAAGCTTAGCCCATTGTATATTGGGCCTTATAGGATCATTCGGAGCGTGGGCCAAGTAGCTTATGAGTTAGAATTGCCCTCAGAATTGGAGTCTGTCCATCTGGGTTTTCACGTATCTATGTTATGTAAGTGCATTGGCTATCCTACTCAAGTGGTGCCCACGAATGATGTACAGATTACGGAGGACTTGTCATACGAGAAAATTCTGATTGCCATCCTAGACCGAAAAATCTTCAAGCCACGGAATAAGGAGGTAGCCTCCGTGAAGGTTTTATGGAGAAGCAAGAATGTGGAAGAGATGACGTGGGAAGAGGAGGAAGAAATGAAGTCTAAATACCCCCACCTATTTCAAACTGAAGATATGGCTCGGGGTGGGATACCTCAGCACAGCTCTATTCAGGCCAGTTGGTCATCAGGTAAGCTCTTATTTTTGACTTTTAGAATTTATTATGGATAGTTGCGTGAAGCCAAGTGTGGCTAATTATAGACATTGGCCATGTGTGGCATGTATAGTATGTTTTCTGGCTGCGTACAGGTTAGTTTTAGTCTAGTGCACGGAGGAGACTCTGGCAAAAGTTTCCCAAAGTCTCTAAGAGTAAACATTCGAGGACAAATATTTCTAAGGGGGGACGGATGTTACATCTCGCGGTTTTGTACGTTAAAGTTTCATCTTCAGTTAATTGACGTAGACTCGGGGTGTGATTTTCTTGAGGTTATAAGCATTTATGATATTTATAACAAACAATAAGTAAGTTCCGTGAAAGATAAAGAGTAAACGAATCAAAGAAAATGAGTTTCGTTGAAGGTTGTTGATTTGGGATAAAATACGATACGAGCCATAATACTCGGTATTTATGGATTAGTGCCATACAAGGCAGTACATGACCATGATAGTAAGGTGTACAAGGTATGTTAAATGTGAGTAGTGTTTTAAGTAAGTAGAGATAATTCTTAATTATGTGGATAATTGGTTAATTATTGGGTAGTGGGATATTACCTACTTAATTAAGGAATTATTGGATAAGGTTAATTCCACTACGTGGCAGACCCCCCTTCAAATTAAGTGACTCATAAATCTAATTGAAAGGTGGCAAACTAAAATGTTAAACACAAGACACTACATTCTTCTACGTGTAAAGACATACTTAGAATCTTGGCATTTTGGCTTCATTTGACCTTTAGATGTTTAAGTAAGTAATCTTATAATGTTTTTCCTATTACAAACATTACAAAACAGACGTTAGAATATATGAAGAGAATTCAAAACATTTTCCTACTACAACACCAAAATAACCCACGATGGAGCACTTGATTTCATAGCATCTTAAGCAACGTGAGATTTTGCGATTCTAAGGAGTACGGTGCAACCTTTCCTAAGAATATCATACGGATTTTTCCGTACTCCAGGTATGTTAAGGCTAAGCCCTTCCTTCATTTTGGCATGATCTCGTAATTACATGTGTTTGATAATGAGGCATAAAGAGAAGTTCATACTCCCGAATTTATATACATTATCCTAGTCTCATAAATTACAGTATTCTCTTTATTGGGACTTCATATTTAATTGAGTATTGTCTTCTTCAAGTCAAGAGAGAAGAGAGCCTATATATAGAGTATTACAGTATTTACATTACCATCGAGCTATAATCGATGGGCAGGCCCCTATTGGGCAACCTCTGATCAGATGGTATGTTATATACCGAGCCTACTGTGGCCGAGCGCCTATGAGCGAGCCCAGTTGGCCGAGATACAGAGTCTAGTATGCCCGAGCGCCTATAAGCGAGCCTACTACGGTAGAGCAGTTGTATATATATCGAGCCTTATAGGGACAGACAACTATTTTACTTACTATATGGAGAGAGTTGAGTCAGTATCAGCAGGTAAGCATATCTTCAGATTATCTTTGTCTCCCAGTTACTTTCAGTTATTATATTATCAGTTCGGTTTCAATTTTCACTTATTCTGTTCCCTTAAATACTCGATACATTATTTTGTACTGACGTCCCTTTCTCTGGGGATGTTGCATTTCATGCGTGCAGGTTCAGACAGACAGGCGGGTAGACCTCCTCAGTAGGTGTTGCCCGAGTTCAGCTTTATCGGTAAGCTCCACGTCCTTCGGAATCGCCGGGTCTAGGAGTTTTGTGTAAATCTTATGTATATATGTATATAGGTTATAAGTAGGTCAGGCCCTATTCCGATCACGTTACATTAATCAGTAGAGGCTTGTAGACATAACCTGTCAGTTAGTGCAGTATGTTGGGCTTCTAGGCCTTGTATGTATATTTTGTTGGTTTGTCAGCTGTAGTAGTCATGCCAGCCTTACCGGCCCAGCTTTATATTGATGTTTAGTCATCTTTGGTATCCATTCAGTGTTATATTTTGCTTCGCAAATTGTCTTGCAATGTGGCCCATGGCCAAAGTATGACATTATATGTCCAGATTCCCTTAGTCGCAAGTTGGTACGCAAGGATATGTGAGACACCGGGTGCCGGTCTCGCTCCCTAGGTTCGAGGCGTGACAGTTGTATCAAGCCATAACTATAGCCCAAGATGTAATCACATGATATACCACATAACTCAAATACTCATAGCAATAATTTCCGACCACAATAGCTTATCGATAACTAACTCGACACCGGTGACAAACCTCATATCGACTTAAATCTTGTTCTGAACCTTTGTACACTGCCAATGCTGAAAGAAATATGCACAACTCTTAACCACTCATCAGATCGACAAGTCACAGACCTCTCTCTCATCCGACAGGAACCAAAGCCAAGTCCTAAGATGACTTCCAATATTATTCTTCCAAACATACCATAATCAATACTACTTAGAATCACAACCTGTGCAATCGGTGAACCAATAAGCAATTATTCAAATGTTCCCAAAAATGGAAAATGACTCAAATGAAAGAGCCGCCCCGCAAGCTCAACAAGTACCACCACAACGTAATGAAAAGTATCCATCACACATAGTAGAACCAAAACACACAAG
Organism: Nicotiana otophora; assembly: GCA_000715115.1. Classification (NCBI taxonomy): domain Eukaryota; kingdom Viridiplantae; phylum Streptophyta; class Magnoliopsida; order Solanales; family Solanaceae; genus Nicotiana; species Nicotiana otophora. The sequence continues at coordinate 45,138 of AWOL01S0043073.1, forward strand.
TCTAACACAAAGGATCATGTCTCATCATAAATCAGCTGCAATACGTGACCCATCCAAACTCGATCCATATGTAATACCGCGAGCACCAATGTTCAAAATCAACAACCATAACTAATTCGACACCCAGTACATAAGTGCACGACTATAACCATAGAGAAGAAAATAACACCATATACCGTAGCCCGAAAAGACCATAACCAATGTGCAATCAACCATTCAACACCCTAATAACTATTTCGCTCAAATTCCGTTATCGTGCCCAAATAGAACCGCACCATGTGTGCATATATCCAACAAATCACAACCCCTCGTAGCATAGAAGAGTAACACATAGATCTTATCAGAACATGAATAAGCTCAACTCTAACCAAACGACACACCCCTCACCACTAAAGGTTATGAGCCAACAAATCCGACCCAGTGTAGGATACACATCCTCATTGGACCTACCAATGGCCCCCAAATCAACCCTGATCGTCCACAAATAGATAAATAATCCTCCAAAAGTCCAAAATGACCTAGCCATAACACATACTATCATCTGCCCATCTTTGGCCACATCTTCACATTACACAACCACGAAACGATCTACTTCTTGGAACTCCAGTCTCCAAATCCATAGAACATACGAATCAACATATTTGATCCCAACTCCATCGCCTGAATGTCTAACACGTCTCTCATACACGATCATCCCACGAGGAATACTTCCAGAATTATTCCGTGCCACATAGCAAAAATCTAAATATCAGTTGTCGATCAACCGGGCAAGTACCACAATACCAATGAAGTATCCATAAATCAAAGCATAGTGCGCCTTCTTAATGTACACTCCCCTCAGGCAATACCAAGTAGGAATACTACTCATCTAGTCATCTGAACCTGTCTATGTTACCTATGAATTCCCGGCCTTCCCTTAAAAACTGGCTCGTGACCTTGCACATGCAGATCTCAATCCTACACAACACACCACATCTATCATGCTAACATAGGAAAAGTATGTGAGTCTCATAATCAACTCTAAGTCACAAGCAGAATACCTACCCGGTCAGTCGGAAACCTTCCATTTGATCTCACATAGGAGAAAATCACAATATGCAATATGCTCCTCTCGCCAGTAGGAAATATCCACCTCAAACCGTGGTAAAAACTATCGACAACTCTTCGAAACCCATTTGCATATAACCAAGCCATCAGAACTGAATATCTCTAACTTAACCAAGCCATGCAGGTCGCCAAACCCATGAGTATTTCCACTAAACACCTGTAGAGTCTCACCATTTCAGAAGTACCCAAAGAACCGATCATACCCATTACCGTGCTGATCCAACCTACCACCAAGCTGCCCTATTTCTCCGAGTTCCTTCTGAATTACCCTCATGTTGACACTTCTCCTCGCCATAATACCATGATCCATACCCAAAGCTCACCACCATAGATCCTAGCATAACCACATCACCATAAGGTCCATAAGCCATTGTATTCCCTCTTAAGCACCCTAAAAGCACCATAACCGAGACACCTGCTCTGAAGAGACCTTATGTGAATCTAATGTCGTTTCCTTCACCTTCCTGATGCAAAAATATAGAATCCATAATGATATAGAAATTACAAAAGTCTCGGCACCATCTAACTTAAATTTCAGATTCTAGTCATATACAAATCCGCAAAATTCTCAATTGCTGCATATAAATCTTGAACCCATTAGACCCTTCTCGAGAGTCATCCAGTCTGCTCGAATCCCAATTGCACCGCCCAAATGGGCCGAATGACCTGTGCTTAATTGGCACAATAACACCCCAAAGAAGTAATCATGCCTTTACGCAACCGAGCAAATTCATATACCGTGCGCACCACATCGTCCGCAATAAAAACTTAATCATTCCATGATTCCCATATAGCCATCATATGTAACATAACTAGTATCTAGAAATTCCTTTACTCGAGTCATCCTCGATCTTAATCTCTACAAGTCATATCCGATTCACAAGTATGCCTCAAACTGAAACTAGTACAACACATAACCACGCGACCAAATCCTTGATAGAAGACTCCTCCACTTGGCTCAAAGCCATAGATGAAAATACTCGATAACTCAAAATACACATACTCCATTACTACCATAATACCGTATGGAGATTCAACTAATTCCTTAATAAGCTCACATAACACAAACCATATAGTACCTCAAATCATCTACTAAGCTCGCATACATCCACGTGACGGCCAGGTCAACTATTACCACTGATCCAAAGTCAAATCGCGCAAATATAACCCACAGGTAGCATGAAACTCTCCACACAACCATCATAAGGGCCACACATCCGTAGATTACCCCACATGATATAACCCACCTGCTTAGCCTCAAACTGACATCTCTCTATACCCTTTCACAACCACAACTACTACGCAATCACTCAATCTTCCTGAGTCTGAACTCATCAATAATACATGATAGTCGAATTCGCTCCACAATTAAGCAATATGAAAGATCCTTATTACACTCATAACTTGAGACTATACGTCATATCAAGACAGAAATCAAGCACCCGATACTCTTTTTTACATCTCAATCAAACACTTCTCGTTACATTCAACTCATCTGAACACATCCCGCAGTCATATCATACTCATCATATAGCTATCCAACTACTCATCGAGCCATAGATTCCACTCATAGGGACGCTACCAGACATATAAGTCCAAAAGCACGTGCTCACATAACTGAAATCCCCGTGCACATGCTACATCCACAACCCGGCCTCAAGTCCTCCAGACTGATCCATCATCAGCACACAGAAATCACATCTCGTACCTCATCCATGGAATCACAAGTCGTCGATGCACAGTTGATACCGAGTGCTCATATGCGCATACAAATGCTTGGAAGGAATTCAAAGAGTTACGCTTCAAGATGAATCAATGCCGCACGATAAGGAATGAAAGATGGGAAGTTTAGCATAAATGCCTTATAGCCTCTCGGAGATAGGTATGGACGTCATCATATCGTTTTGCAAGACTCTACTAGACACTTGCTCATGACTCGTAGAACCTAGGAACCTCGAGATCTGATACCAACTTGTCACGACCTAAAATCCAACTAGTCACGATGGAACCTAACCCAACCCGTTAGGTAAGCCAATTAACAACTATCCAATTTAATTAGATTGATTAAGAGAAGAGATGATAATACAACTGGACTTTTATACAAAGAAATTTCTAAGGACTGGTAGTACAAATTATGAGCGTCTAAGATTTAGATTCTTTACAAAATAGAATTGAAACAATTACAACATCTGTTTGAAATGTAAATGAACAGAATTCGAATCTAATGCTACCAATGACAAGTGATAGCCATAACTGGAACGCAAGTACATCTTCAAATCTAGCTTCCGTCGTACGCAGCAACATCAACATCCATCATCTGCACGCAAGGTGCAGAAGTGTAGTATGAGTACGACCGACCCCATATACTTACTAAGTAACAAACCTAACCTTAGGTTGAAAGTAATGACGAGCTGAGATAAGGGTCAGAGTCCAAGTCAAATAGCCAGCAACAGTTCATAATAATCATAATAACAATAGTGCCAGAAAATAACCCCAGAGGTATGATGCGCAACCTGCTCACAACTACGAGAAAATAGGCGTGTCTTTTAAATAAAATAGTAAAACCCAAATCTTTTACCGAAAGCACCAAAATTTGAGTATGTTTGTAAAACCGTGATTTATATTTCGAAACTTTTCAACAAGTAAATGTTTTATTATCAAATGGCATGAGGAAAGTACATCTCTGTGCCTACATGTCAATGTGTTTGAGAAGTCATGAGTGATGTGAAACCATGCAACATGAGCAAAATGCATCTCTATGCATGTATGTCAAGTGTGCATATCGAATGTAATACAACATAGTGAATAACCATATCCATACTCTTAGACCAATCCACTCAGTCCTCGCAGTCACTCGGTCCTCCAATCACTCAATCCTCACTGTTACTCAGTCTTCACAGTCACTCAATCCTCCCAATCGCTCGACACTCACACTCGCACTCAATAGGTACCTACGCCCACTATGGATGTGCAGACTCTGGAGGGGCAATTCCAGTCCAAGCGCTATAATAAGCCAATCATGGAATGAATAAGATAAACATGCTGCGGTGTGCAGCCTGATCCTATAAATATCCTCACATCAAGCCCTCGGCCTCACTCGATCATCAATGTCTCCAATCTCTCGGGCTCACAAGAATTATGATAATTAGCCCAAACAATGATGATATGATCTATTAATAAAGGACAACTGGGACTTAGATATGATATGCAAATAATAGATGTGACTGAATATAAATTTCAAATTAAGCATCTAATTCAACATGTAACACGACCTCTATGGGTCAAAACAGTACCAGCATGTGTCCTTAGCATGATTTCTAACATGGATCACGTCTCAATTACTCTAGCACGTATAGATTGCATGGTAACAAATAAGATTAGGTAACTATGCAGTACCACAGGAATTACTGAATCACAATTCACACGGTGCATGCCACACGCCCATCTCCTAACATGTACGTCACCTCAACACCAAACACATATCACGTATATTCAAGGGTTCATACCCTCAACGCCAAGTTTAGAAGTGTTACTTACCTCGAACAAGCCAAATCCAATACCGAGCAAGCCAAACGATGCTAAAACAATTCCATCCCATGCGTATCGACCTTCGAATACGTCAAATAAAGCGTAAGGAAACTATTCCAAATGATAAATGGCAAATTGTTAATCAAAAGCCCAAAGTCAACCAAAGAGTCAAACCCGGGCCCGCACATCGGAACCGAAAAAACTTTCAAAATCCGACAACCATTCGATTACGAGTCCAACCATACTAGTTTCATTCAAATACGACTCCGAATCGATGTTCAAAAACTTAAACAAATTCACTCTATGAAACTTTATATAAAATCCCCCAATTTCTCTCTTGAAATCCTCAATTAAATGCAAAAAAGAAGATAGATTCATGAAATAAAATCGAAACCGAGTAGAGGACACTTATCCCAGTCCATATTGTGAAAATCGCTTCAAATATTGCTTCAACCCGAGCTCCATTGCTCCAAATATGATACAATGGCTGAAACCCCCAAAATTATAGTACTTTATAATTCACTGAACAGTTATATGCATCGCGATTGCGGAACAATCCACGCAATCAAGAATAAGAGAAAATGGCACCACTCATAATACCCAACGCGTTCACAAGACAAACCATGCGAACGCGCAGACCACTTTAATAAAGCTATGCGAATGCACCTTAATACATGCAAATGTGAAGAGATCTCTTCCCAGCACCCACGCTGATACGCGATCGCATTCCCAAGCATGCGACCGTGTTACACAAGTAGCTCGACTTCCGCGAATGCGGTCCTACAATGGCGAACGCGTACAAGAAAGTGAACCAACTCCAACATTGTATATTGTGATCACGTTTCTTCCCTCGCGATCGCATAAAAGGAAAATCAGCACCAGTAGCCCAAAACACACCATCAATCAACACGAAGGAATTATGCTTTGACTCCACTCCGAAACTTACCCGAGCACCTCGAGACCATGTCCGAACATTCCAAAAAGTCTCATAACATAACACAGACCTACTCGAGGTCTCAAATCATGCATAACAACATCAAAACGGAGAATCACACCTCAAATCGAACTTAAATGAACTTTGAAATTTTAAATTTCAAAGATTTGCGCCGAAACATATTAAATCAACCCAGAATGGACTCAAATTTTGCACACTAGTCCTAAATGACATAATGAAGCTATTCCAATTCTCGAAACTAGAATCTGAATCCGATATTCTCAAAGTCAACTCTCGGTCAAACTTATGAACTTTTCAAACTTTTGAATTTCCAACTTTCGCCAATTAGCGCCTAAACCATTTTAAAATATTCAAATGCAAATTTTGGCATACGTCCGAGTCCAAAATCACCATCTAGACCTAACAAAACCATCAAAACTACGTTTCGGAGGCAAATACCTAAAAGTCAAACATGGTCAACTCTTCCAACTTAAAGCTTCAAACATGAGATTCATTCTTCCAAATCACTTCCGAATAACCCGAAAACCAAAACTGACGATTCACACAAGTCATAATACATCATATGTAGCTATTCATGCCCTCAAACTACCGAGCAAAGTGCAAATTCTCAAAACTACCGGTCGGGTCGTTACATCTATATTTATACTTGTTCAACTTGTTTAGTCCAATGGGTGTCTTGACTGTTCCTCGTCACTACTCCACCGAGGTTAGTCTTGATACTTATTGGGTGACGCTGTGGTGTACTTATACTACACTTCTGCACATTTTGGTGAAGATCTCAAGTGCCTCGGGTATTTGTGATCATTAGTAGCTAGTCGAGCATTGTTGTGGAGACTCAAGGTAAACCTGCCGTCGCGTTCGCAGGCCTCAGCGTCACCTTCTGATATTGTATTTGTATTGTTTAATTTCTATTCCGAACAGTTGTATTTAGGGATTATTCTAGTAAATCCATTAGAGCTTATGACTTTTACTACCGATTTTGGTATGTTATTTCACGTTGTAAATGTTGAGTTCATTTAGAAATATCTGGTTTCTGCTTAATAGTTGTATTTGTTAATTTCTGTCAATTTTCTCAGTAAGTGTTAGGATTACCTATTCATTGAGACTAGGTGCCGTCACGACATCCTACAGAGTGAAATTGGGGTCATGACAGGCAGTCAAGGAGGGTTAATATTTTCCCATATGTATGAGGCTAGAACTTAGAGTCGATTCAATTTGAATCTTGCAAAATCAGGTGAGCGAGTATGATAAATAGCTGGGCACCAGAGAGCGGGTGCCATAGATGGTGAACAATCCCCGATTGATACGGGAAAGGAAAGAAAATATCGTGGGGTTCCATGCCGGTCGGGCTCGAACGAGAGGGAATTAGGTTTTGTAAGGAGAAGAGGATATGAGAGGAGAGTGTTGAGAGGGGGCTGGTAGGAGTGAGAATGGGTTAGGTTTTGAGGTTGTGCGGATATAAGGAGAAAGGGGGAATGGTTGTGGGATGTTGATTATTTAAGATCAACGACTAATAATTAAAAGTGAAACAGGATGGGTATCGGGTCACCAGATCGGGTATTTAGGCTAATGGGTCGTTTTGTCTTGGGTCTGGGGTGATTGGACCTCAGCGTTTGACCAAATATGGTCCTTATTTTAAATCTATATTGGGCCATAATTTAAAACACACAAAAAATTAATAAAATAAATAATAAAATAGTTAACAACTATTTATAAAATTAACACTTTAAAAATTGTAGACTATAATTATAAAAATATAAAAATACAAATTTTGCCTAAATAGGATAATAAATATAATTATTAGTAAAATATGTGATGTTATTGCAAAACAATATGTAAATGGTATATGATGCAAATATAATTGTACGAAATGATGTAAAATACTATAAAATATGCATAGAAATATAAATAATTAGTTTGGATCACTAATCACTCAGAAATAATTTTAAGGGGTATCAATTAAAAATACTATAATTGATTAAAAACGTTATGAATAAAAATTATTTGCCTAAAACTTCCATGATAATAATTTGACAAAAGTGTTATGAAGATAACAAATTAATGTTTAAAACATGTCACGAAACAGTAGTGCAAGGAAATGTCATGACCTCAAAATCCAACTAGTCGTCCCGCTAGGTAAGCCAATTAACAACAGTCCAACTCAAATGAGATCTACTGAGAGAAATAATGATAATATAACTGAACTTTTATATAAAGAATCCCAAAGACCGGTGGTATAAATCATGGGCTTCTAAGATATAGAGTTTAAAAAGCTGGTATGAAATAAATACATCATCTGTTTGAAATGTACATAAAAAGATTTTTATAAATCTAAAGCTACCATGAACAAGAGGCAGCTACAACTGGAACGCAGATATATCTTCAATGCCAGCTCCCACAATACACAACAACATCGACTCCAAAATCTATACGCAAGGTGCAGAAGTGTATTATGAGTACAACCGACCCCAGGCACTCAATAAGTAACCAACCTAACCTTAGGTTTGAAAGCAGTGACGAGCTTGGACAACTGTCAGAGCCAACACCAATAACCAAGAATAACTTGTAACAATATAATAAAAATAGTACAAGTAATACTCAAAGATATGATGCCCAACTCGTTCATAGTTACGAAAAATAGGTATGCTTTTCAGTTATAACAGTAAAACCCAAATCTTTCACCGAAGTCACCAAAATATGAGTATGTCAGAAAAACTATGATTTTTTCCAAAAACATTCAACAACGGATAAGATGTTTTATTCTCAGATAGCATGAGGAAAGTACATCTATATGCCTACATGTCAATGTGCATGTGAAGTCATGAATGTCACAATACTGTGTAGCATGAGAAAATGCATCTCTATGCCTACATGCCAAGTATTCATGTCAATGTAATGCATCACAGTGATGAACTTATGTACTCACACTCTCAGTGTATTCAACCTCACTCAGCACGCTCAATCACTCAGCACGCTCAATCACTCAGCACCTCCCAATCACTCAACACTCTCAATTGCTCGACACTCGTACTCAACACTCAACGGCACCTGCACTCACTGTTGGTATGTTAGACTCTGGGGGAGCGGATCCTGCCCAAGTGCTAATATAAGCCAACATGGCATATTGTGGCATGCATCCTGATCCCATCATGAATCAATAAAGCACGATGCGGTGTACAGCCCGATCCCATAAATATCACTCACAATCAGACCCTCGGCCTCACTCAACCATCAATCTCTCCAAATGACTGAGATGTGATATGCAAATGATAAATGTGACTGAGTACATAATTGCAATTTAAGAAACTAACATAACAACATAAATGACCTCAGTGGGTCCCAACAGAATAAGCATATAGCCTAATATGATTTCTAACAAAGATCACAGTTCAACTACTCTAGCACGTAGAAATTTCATGGATAGAAACAAGATTAGGTAGCTACATAGTACCACAGAATCAACCGAGTCATAATTCACACGGTGCACGCCCACACACCCGTCACCTAGCATGTGCGTCACCTCAACACCAAACACATAACACGTATATTTAGGGGTTCATGCCCTCAACACCAAGTTTAAAAGTGATACTTACCTCGAACATACCGAATCCAATACCGAGCAAGCCAAACAATACTCTAGAAACACTGATGAGTGGTGATTTTACCATTTATTTTAGTTTTTTTCCTTTAGTTTTTCTGTCCTTTAATTATAAAATGAGGTGATATATGTTTTGCATTGCTATATTTTCAGGTACAATGAGTCTTGAGGAGAATTGAAGTCAACTGAAGTTAAATTGTGTAAAAAAAGAGGGAAAGAAGTGCAAAATTGCTTCAGTGAAATAGCATGGCCCGCACCTGTGAGAAAATGCCGAGTCTTCGAAATATGAGAAATTGCACCTGCAACTACGGATCTGCTTCTGCGGTTGATGTCCGCATTTGCGAAGCTGCTTCTACGGCGCCTTGTCCGCTTCTGCGGAATAGGCAAGTTTCACAAGACTCGCATCTTCGAGTATTTTCGCGCTTCTGTGGTACCGCACCTGCGATGACTTTTCCGCAGGTGCGGCCAACGAGCTTCAGCAATGGAAATACTTGGCATTTCACATTTTCTCTATCCCAAACCTTCTAATACACGATATAGCTTATTGGAAACATATCTTTGGCTTAGTTTTCAGTCTCTTGACTAGAGAAGATAAGTTTTGGAGCTAGGGTTCTTGCACATACACTTGGGTCTTGAAGATTTGAAGCTTTTGGTTTAGAATTTCTTAGCTATTTATGTTCATTTCTTCATTTGCTTGCTTTGTATTGAATATCTAAGTGTGTAGTATTTTTTTCAATACTTGAATCTTGTTTATGAGTATATTCATATTTAAAGTGTGGAATAAATATCTAGTTGTGCTTATGTATTAGAACGATTTTTATTTATATTGAATTGAGTTATTGTTTATTTAATTATTCTTATTCTTTAATGTTTACAAAGGGATTAGCTAACCCTAGGGCTCGCCTATTAACTTAGAAGATGTTTTGGAAAAGATAATTTGAGGCTGGGAAAGATTAATTAACAAGAACTTGAGGCGTTAACCCTTACTTTATAGATTTTACCTAGGGATAGGATTGAACTTCTTGTAGCCATATTCGCGTGTGCTTAATCTCTTAATTATTTTAGGGATAATTCTATTACGAAGTCTTGTTAGTATTCGGAAGAAGCTAATAAATAATTATTATCCGAGGCCAATTAACATAAACTCGCACATATTTGTAAAATCGTGAAATACATTGGATCGTTACTTGAGTGTAATTCCCCATGTATCCATGCTTGTAGTTATTGATCATTTTACTTTCTTTCTAGGTTAGTTTACATTTTTGCATTTAGACATAAATATTTTCTCATAACTCTTTTAGGTGTTTGGCTTAGCATAATAAGTGATAATCCTCTTACACACCTAATCACCTACATATTGTTCTTTGTGGGATTGGACCCCGACTCATAGTTGGGCATATTATATTGTGTGCGACCGTGTCCATTTACTTTTTAGTAGTGAATTTGGACGTCATAAAAATTGGCGTCGTTGCCGGGGTACAATTTGGCATATTTAGGTTGTTTGAGAAGTAAGCGTACGTGCTTTGGTCCAAACTTGTGCATATTTGTGTATTTATTTTTTCTTGTTGTTTCTTGATTGTTTCTTATTTATTTTCTTAGTTTTCAAAACTGGCATCATGTAATGAAAATTGGTCGGATGGTAGTTGTTCATATTTTGATAACGCTTATCCTTGTTGTGGAGGACCACACTCGTGACAAAATTATTTAAGTTCTCCCGGGGGCGGATATGTGACAAGTGTGGTGGTCAAAATGGCCATTGGGCAAATTGTGATTATTTGTCCTTCCCTTCCCCAAACCCCCGCTATGATAATTCTACTTTTTGTGATGACAAGTATAGGGATATGTAAGTGGAAGAAATTGAGCATGGACAAAATGGAGAGTTTAAACTCATGATGGAATGCCTACTTGAAGGAGGAAACAAAGAGCAAAATGCCTTGGAGGAGCTTTTGAAAAATAGTCTCCAACATGATTTGGCGCTTGAAAGGTTGAACTCACAAATGGGAGAACTGCTTGAAGCTTTAGAGGTCCAAAAAGCCTCGGAAGTGAATGATAGCCAAGAATCATCCTTATAGGTTGAAGCCGAAAATCCTTCTTTGGCACTTTATCAAAACCAAGAAGAACTCTCAAATGCTCAAAATGAGAGGATGATGCTCATGTTGGAGGCCATTCTTGATAATGAGAAGAAGCACAACTTGGCACTCGAGGACATGAAAAAAGTACTAACTCAAAACGATGAGAATATCCGCAGTTTGCAAGATCAAATGAAAACATTGGTTGAGGCTCATTATGCCCACAAACTTGAGAGTGTGGAGAGAGTTCATGAAAAGTCCAACTTTGAGGAAGAAAGTGAGTTATATTTTAAGGAATCAAGAATTGAACATCCGCCAATCGACTCCATGCTTGTTGGTGATGCCAAGAAAAATATGGAATTAGAGTCAACCGGTGTAGTTGAAAAGATGGTTGAAAATGACTCTAGTTCGAGGGAAAAAAAGGATATCAAAATCCGAAAAAAGTTGCAAGTTGGGAGGCAATTATCTCATTCCAAGTATTTTTCATCTTTGGACTTGTATGGTGATATGAGAATTGAACCATGTTAATATATGTTTAATTGTAAAGAAGAAAGACAAAAGCCATACATCTTGCAATTTGAATATTCAAGAACGCAAAATGATTTGCCTCAAAAGAAAGCGAATAAATGCAAAATGAAGAAATTGATGTTTGGCTTGATCATTTACTTACCACCGCCCGTCACTCGTGGTCACAAGCTTGATTCCATCTTAGGTGCCCCATTTATATCCTCCAAGTGGAGAGAAAAGTGGTAGAGTTGACTCGCATCATGCCATGACATTAAATATGGCGCTTGGTGGGAGTCAACCCATCATTTTCAAATTTTGAGTTTGTTTTTCAAATTTTCTTTTTCAGAATAGCTTAGTATATTATTTTTGACTAATCTGTCAAGATTCAGATATTTTGGAGTTGAATTAAGGAGTTTGAGGTATTGGAACAAGCCAACACAGTGACTACCTAGATCTTTCTAGTAGAACTCTGGTGCAACCGCACCTGCGGACAAATGCACGCAGCTGCATTTTCGCAAAAGCGGGGTATGGGGCGCAGATGTGCATTATGCATAAAAGCGAACTCTTCATCATAGAAGCGGCTCCGTGGAAGCGCTTCTTTTGCCGCAGGTGCATAAGTCGGGCAAGTTTAATTAACCAAGCCCTCATTTCATCAGGTAACACTCTAACCACTTCTTCCCCCAAACTGTAAATCCTCTCATCTCTCTCATAATCTATTGCTCTCACTCAAGTGCGTGCACAAAGGCAACACAAGTATAATATTCATCTTCCCTCATCTTCTCCTTTCTTCTTCTCTCATTTTCTTCATCTTCTTCGTCTCTGTTTTTCCATGACTGTTTTTCTGACAACTATTCTTTTCCCTTCTCCATCATTGTTAGCTTTAGGGGTGAGGAAAATTGTTTGAGTGAAACTGTGTTTGTTGAATCTTGTTGAATAGCAGAATTTGGGGAAGTCTGAGTACCCAACTAATTTGAAGAAGTATATCATCTTCCGTGCTCGCTAAATGTTTGATAAATTGTCCGAAAGAAATATTGGGTCTAAGTACCTTAAAACCATGTTTCATCAAGTCGTGTAATCTTGTAGATCACAAATTTAGAAGTCTTGACTATAAATTATTTGCCAAAATTGTGATTTAAAGTGAAAAGAGTAGGCAGTTTCTGGCCGTAGATGCGGCCTTACACCTACGATGCATCTTTCGCAAGAGCGAATTTTGTTCAGAAGTGAAAGTTCGCGGAAGCGACACATCTTTGGCTGACGTGGAGCCGCACCTGCAATGAATTTTCCGCAGGTGCGAGGACTGGAAGAATTGTGCAATTCCAGTAGCTTTGCATCTGGAGCTTCCAAAGCCCGTTTGGCTCGGTTCTTTTGCTTAGTTTATGTGCTTTTAATTGCTTAACCTAACTCTAATGCCTGACTAACTTTGTTTTGATTTTTAGGTACTTTGAGCTTAAAATGGACCTAAACATGAACGAAAATGTGGCGCTTAATCACAAAATTGAAGAAGTGGTTGAGGATTTGAACTATGATACCAACATATTCATGTCTTCCAATTGTCAAAACTGGTATTATTATAATCTCCTCACAAAGAAGCTCGAACTTGAGAATGGAATTGCCGATGACAAAGTTGCTGAACTCGTTCTGGATTTCCATGGCCGGCTAGTTTCAAGTGGCTGGACCTACTTCATCCCCACTCCATGTATGGCCAATGAGGAATGGGTGACGGAATTGTACGCTAAATTAAAGTGTACACATTTCCAAAACCATGAACTTACAATAAGGGGAAAGATTGTGAAATTTGGAGTTGAAGAGATAAATGATGTCTATGGGCTTCAAAATCATCTGCTCGAGCCAATGCGAGAAAGAGATACATCGACAATGGTGATTGGCTATTCTCAAAGCTTTGTCCTACAGGTCAAACCGTGACTTGGGCTAAAATAAAAAAGGGCATCAAATGTGGTGATTTCACAGCTGAATCAAAAATGTGGTTGTATATCATTGCGAGCAGAGTGTCTCCTTGTGGGAACGTGTCTGATGTCACAAATACTAGGGCCTGATTATTGCTTGCATACTTGATGACATTCCAGTGAATGTCGGTTACTACATCGTTCATGAATTGAAGGAGTATGTGCTTCAAGGTGGCTCAACATTGATATTGCCATCATTAATTATAGAGTTGTGCCGGAGTGCGCAGGTTTAGGAATGGGATGGATAAAATTGGATACCAACGGACAAACCATTTCATCCATTGAGAGTAACAGGAGAAGGCAGTGTGCTGAAGAGTAAGAAGAAGAATATGAAGATTGCTGTAGGTGAGGGGTCCTCCTCACAAGCTACTCAGAGAGACCATTTGGGATGCTAAATTCCCAGCTTGCCTCTATTTGTGACTTAGTGTCACAGCTCCCTAGTTGGACCTCACTCTCCTAGCCTATGCCCGAGTACTTTTCCAGGGAAGAAAGGAAGACCTACCTGGAGGCCCAGAAAAAATAGGCAGAGTCTCATGAGAAGTTGGTAACTTCTGTTAGCAAGCTCAAGGCAGCCTATGGCAATGTGGCCAAGGCATATATAGATGTTCAGGCAGACTTCCTAAAGGAGAAAGAGAGAAATATGAAAAAGGGAAAGTTCATGGTAAAGATGTGCGGAGGAATCAAGGCCATCTTCAAATGGGGGCAGCCGAACAGGAAAATACCAGTCAAGGACAAAGATGATAGTGAACAGTATTTCTTCTTGTCGAATGTTGCTGATGCGGATACTGATGATACCGATGATGATGAGGAATAGAGCTCTTCACGGCAGTGATGAGCCTTTTTTCACAGTCTGTTAGTCTGATGCAGACCTCAAGGAGACCCTCAAACTACTCTTATTTTATTATGATACTTTGCAATGAGGACACAACAATGGTTTTAGTTAGGGGTGGCTTTAGGCAGTATACTTTATTTGTACATTGATGCTTGACTTGTGCCCTTGCCAGGATTATGCCTTTGTATGGATATTGTATGCCCTTGTCGGGCTTGTTTTACTATTGTTTATCATGTGCCTTTGCCGGGCGTAGTTTGTGATTGGTAATAAATTTGTGGATTAGTAGCTTTTGTTATTCTATTTTATTTTTAGTTATTTATTTATTTATTTTCTTTAGTAGTTTTTAGTTTATGTTATTTTTATTCCGTTAGTATTAGTTTCTTTTTTGTTATTTTCTTTTCTTTAGTAGTTTTTAGTTATTTTATTTTTATCTCTTTAGTAGTAATATAATTTTTAATAAATAGCCTTGGGTTTTCTTTATCCACAATTCTTTCCCGAGGAATATTTTTGTGTTGAATCAGGTAATTTTTCCCTATGATGGATGGCATGACAACTTTTTTAAGGGAATTAGTCTTGTTATTTTACGTGAAGACTTTTTGATTGTTGGGTACTAATAAAATTAGTCTCTTATATGTGAAATGTGAATTAAGAATACCTCTCCGAATTTTGGTTGTAAATTGAAAAAGTAAGTTCCACGGGGAAGAATAATTTTTATGATAACCTTTTGGCTCATTTTGTGACTCTTTGCCCACTAGTTGATATGATATTGCTCTAATTGTTCTTACTAAGAAGTGAAATTGATCCGTCTTTATTAGTTCATGTGCCATGTGTGCTAATTTTTGTTAAAAATAATTATTGTGTTTACTTTTATCATCTAGAACTTGCCCGGTTTGCCTTTCAATGCTAATGTTAATTATGTTTGGTTAGAGGGATGACCTTACGCATTCTTTATGATCTTCGAAAAAGCCTATTTAGCCTTTGAAGCCTACCATTGCATAAATATTATTACTAGTTAACCCCATTTGAGTCTTTAACCTTTTATTTGGCTACTACATTACAAACCATTACCCTTTTATGAAATAATTCCCTATTTTGAACCCGTCCCTCCTTGAATATTTAGAATAAGGCTAAAAGCATAAGTTGGGGGTATTGCTGTCAATCATTTAATTATTTTCATTTTTCTTCAATTGTCTCGATGGATAAGCAATCACCTTCCCACGTTGCATCAATATGCACCCCAAACCTATACATGAGGCATCACAATATACCACATAATCTTCTATTCCTTCTTGGAGAGTAAGCATTGGCGTGGATGTCAATCGATTCTTTAGCTACTGAAAACTACGTTCACAAGCCTTAGACGACTGGAACTTGGTAGCTTTCTGTGTTAACTTAGTCAATGGTGCTGATATAGAGGAAAACCCATCTACAAAATGCCTATAATATCCTGCTAGCCACAGGAAGCTCCGGACTTCTAACGGTGTTGTAGGTCTTGGACAATTATTCACTGCATCAATCTTCTGAGTATTGATACTAATACCCTCGGTAGATATCACATGGCCAAAGAATGCTATTGAGTTCAGCCAGAATGCACATTTGGAGAACTTTGCATATAACTTACTATCCTGAAGGGCTTGTAATACTATCCATAAGTTGCTCGCATGTTCCGCCTCTGAACGAGAATACACGAGAATATCATCAATGAATACGATCATGAACACGTGAAGATAGGGTCTGAATATACTATTCATGAGATCCAAAAAAGCCGCTGGGGCATTTGTTAGCCCGAACAACATCAGCAATAACTCAAAGTGGCCATATCTAGTTCGGAAGGTCATCTTCAGAATATACTTCTCCTTCACCTCACCTGATGATACCCTAAACGTAAGTTAATCTTGGAGAAATACTTGCACCCCAGAGTTGGTCAAACAGGCCGTCAATCCTTGGAAGTAGATACTTGTTCTTTATAGTAACCTTATCCAACTGTCGATTGTCGATACACATCCTTAACGACCCGTCTTTCTTCTGCACGAACATGACTGGCGCAACCCAAGGTGAAGTACTAGGCCTAATGAAGCCTTTATCCAGCAAGTCCTTTAACTGCGCCTTCAACTCTCGCAACTCTAGCGGGGCCATCCTGTATGGAGGGATATATATCGGTTGAGTATCAGGCAACACATCAATGCTAAACTCAATCTCCCTTTCAGGAGGAAGGCCTGGGAGTTCATCTGGGAAAACATCTGGAAATTCATTGACCACGGGGATTGAATGTAGAGTAGGCAGCTTCGCCTCTGCATCCCTAACACGAACAGGATGATAAATATAACCTTTTGAGATCATCTTCCTTTCCTTAAGATAGGAAATAAACCTACTGTTTGGCGTAGCAATGTTCCCCTTCCATTCAATGACAGGTTCATCGGGAAACTGAAACCTAACCATCTTCATATGACAATCAATTTTTCCATAGCATGAGACCAACCAGTCCATTTCCATTATCACATCGAAATCAACCATATCTAGCTCAAATACATTCGCCGAGGTTTGACGACTACAAATCATCATTGTGCTACCTCTATATACCCTTATAGCAATCACAGAATCTTCTATCGGAGTGGATAATACAATTGGTTTGCTTATCAATTCAAGTTCAAACCCAAACTTATTAGCCACAAAGGGTGTAACATGTGATAATATAGATCCCGGATCAATTAGCGCATATACATCATAAGAAAACACAGACAATATACCTGTAACAACATCCGGAGACGACTCGAGATCCTGTCGACCTACTAGAGCATAGGTTTGATTTTGAGTACCTATCAAACTCCGCATTATGCCTCTACCTCTACCACGACCCGTCGACTGCTGAAAACCCTGTGTTGGAGGTCGAACTGATGAGGAAGATCCAGACACAGATCCAGTTGGTTGAGCCATACCACCACCTCCTCTATTAGGACAATCCCACATCATATGTCCAGGATGTCCACAATAATAGCATGCATCGGAACCTCGACGACACAGTCCAAAGTAGGCCTTGCCGCACTGATCACAACGGGGTGTTGGGGGTCTTGTCTGACTAGTATCCCAATGATATTGCGAGCCTGATGCCCGCGAACTCTAACCTGGACCAGAATAGGGAAATTGATCATATCGAGGCCTCTGAAACTGTGGAGGAACACTAGCTACAGGTGGCGTCCAACCCCTCAAAGAGTGGGTCCTGATACTACCTCTAAAGTCACTAGAATACCCGGCGAATCTCGCTGTCTTATGCTAGCCCCTATACTGCACCCTATATGCCCTTTACTGGCGCTTACAAACCTCTAGCGTCTGGGCATAAGCCTGAATGTGAGAAATATCCATGCCCTCCACCAAGGAGGCTGTCGTGTACTCATTTATCAGATGTGCTTCCAAACCGTTCACGAACATGTGCACCCTATTGCTCATCTCGTCCACTATATGGGTAGCATACCTTGCTAAAGAATCAAACTGCATACTATACTCTCGCACACTCATATTACCATGTCAAAGGTTCAAGAACTTATTAGCTCTAGCTCATAGTATCTCAATTGGCAAGTAGTGACGAAGAAAGGCCTCAGAAAATTCCTTCCACACAGTTGGAGGAGCGTTCAGACCTCTGGATCTCTCACAGATGTCATACCAGAAAACCACTAAAACCCGTAACCAATAAGAAGACAACTATACTGCCTCAGTATCACTAAAATACATAACTCGCATGTACGAGAAATCTGATCAATAAACATCTGCGAGTCCTCCTTGGGGTTTGATCCGGTAAACACTAGGGATCCAGATTAATAAAATCACGAACTCTCACACTAACTGGTTTATCAGCAGCACTAATATTCTGCCTATGAGCATGAGCGGCTACCAATCTAGTCAACAACTGCACCACACTGCGCATATCGTGGTCTGTAGCGCCAGACAGGGGAAGTGGAGGTGTTGGGTTCCTCATAATATCGTTTGGAGGAGATAGAGTAGATGAGGTATGAGAAGGCATCTTGTTGTGAGCCTCACTTTGGCCTGCTCTGGCTGGAAGCACCTGACTAATACCCTCTCCCGCAACTATATCAAGCCGTTTACTAATCGTATGCTTTGTAGTCGAAGGCATCGCTGAAAGAAAAGAAGGTAAATATTAGAGATGAGCTCTTACGACTTAACTCTACGCACGATCTATATTGAGGAAGAAGGTAACAACCCTACGTAGCCTCCTGATTATAAATGTGGCGCGCTACACATCCATCATCAAGAATCTACTAGATATGGCTCATAGATAACCCCTAGGATAGACTTGCTTTGATACCAAGTTTGTCATGACCCAAACTGGAGGGCCATGACTGGCACCCGGGCCATACCTGCCGAGCACCAATATACATTTTAACCAACGTACATTTTATCAAACCATTCTTATTATCTATAAAGGCCGACGAGACCAACATAAATAGCAGACATGAATCATGAATAACCAACAATGACAGATAATGGCATGAACATACATAACATGGGTCGACAAGGCTGTCATGAAGCTATATGTAAGGTACAAGCTGACAATCTGCCATGAGAGACTATACAACAAAAATCAGCCAACAAGGCAATCTAAACTATACATGAGTCGTCACCTATCTATGAGCCTCTAAAGGAACATAAGTGCTGCAACATTATCGGAACAGGGGCCCAACATACCCATAATGTCTATAACGAAAATGCATGCTAAGACCACGTCAAGTCCGGAAAAAGTACCGAGTATGTAAGGCAAGAAGGCATAAATAAGAATAGTAATGTAAGCAGGAATAGAGAATATACAACCTCTAACATCTGAGTGCCTCTGAGGACGACTAACATGATATATATATATATAAACATACGCCTCCGTGGGCATCATCATCATTATATCCTACTCGACCGTAATAGGCTCGGTAAAAACATACCCCCCTATCATAAGACTCGATAGAATCTTACCCGGCCATGTGGAGCTCGGTAAAACCCAACTGATCAGTGGTTGCACAATAGGTGTCGTACCTGGCCGACTATAGCGCAGTTCGTTAGTGTAAAATAGATACATATATATGATGCATGCTGGACTCATTGGAATCACATTCGGAACCTTTCAGAGTGACGTAATGTCGGTATCCTCCGTACACGTTTTTAGGACTAACTCTTCATCATGAATCTTATAAGAATCATAAAGTACCAAAAACATTGATAACATAAGAATAAGAGAATCAAATCGATCGTTCCATAAGAAGGGACACAATGTAAGGACTGCAAGCTTCTAAGAGTGGAGTATCTTTGGAAGCTCGTTCATTACATTATGTATAATCGGAGTCATGCAAAAGAAGGAAAGGGATAGCCTCACATACCTTGTACATACTGTCCAACCTCAAGCTATGGAAATGTCACGACTCCTTAGTCTACAACAAGAGAAATGAAATTATCGTTATCATTTATGCATCGTAACTATAATATATCGACCGCAACCTATTTTACGATGAAACAGACAACACCTACGCTATTTATATGACTTACCATAGGTTAAAATAATCACGAAACAGCCCAAACAACATCAGTAATAATCATATTAAGCCTCCCAAAACAGTCCACCAACCAACAACATTACTAACAAGCCTTTCGAAAGATAACTCACAAGTTCTAGCTTCAACGACTTAGCCGCAACATGGATAATCTTAAATACATGTAGAGTAAGAGGTTCCTTACCTTTAAACAGATAGAAAAACTCCAATTTGACCTTAATTCACCACGAAATATCCTTCCAATGCTTCCACAAAAACAAGGAAGCTAAACTATCAATCAATTCGGGTATTTCAGCACTAGAATCACTTTGGAATACTTGAAATCACCTAGGGTTCATATTTAAAACTTGAGAGAGTATTTTACAGAACTTAAACCACTTAAAACAACCCCCACACGAGCTGGAACCACCCCAAAATCAGCAAAAACAAGAAGAACAAGAAACATACGAGCGCCACGGAATTCCCGACACTTGATTTGAGTGGTTTTCGCTTTGTCTGGGTCTTGGATCATGAAAGAACCTTGAGAGATAGTTTTTAGGTGTCTAGGGTCTGAATATAGATAAAGATAATGAGTTAAAATGGGATTGAGGCGTCTGATATATATCAATATATCTTAACCGCCTATATGGGTCCCACAGTGAGCAGCTTGCGCAGTCTCGCGAAAGCAATAATATCTCTCTACTCCGATATTATATCGACAAACGGTTTAATGCGTTGGAAACTAGATAGATATTCAATTTGGTGGGTAGATCACCCCGTAATTCGAAGTAAATCGGGAGAAAAGCTTAGTAATATTTGACCTAAAGTTTAAGTAAAATTATGAACGTAAGTTGCAAAAACTTTTATTCCATAACTCGTTTGACTTCAAGACTTATGATACGGATATTATATGATTCAAATACCTTAAAAACGACCTCCTGAGAATATTAAGCACCTCCAGTTTTACCCGAAAATACGAGTTACAATATCCTTAATTCGTTTAACTTTTAATACTTGTTAACCACTCTTATACACCCTTGTATCATTTAAGACCAATAGAATAAACTTCTTATCATCTCAAAGATAATGGTTTCTCGGATTTATGTCGACTAACTTACGACATGATCTAACTTACACGAATATGGATTGTAACATGACATAACAAAGCTATTCCGATTCCCGAAACCATAATCCAAGCCCGATATCATTAAAGTCAAATACCGCTCAAACTTATGAACCTTCCAAACCTTAAAATTTCCAACTTTTGCCAAATAGTACCGAAATCTTCTAGAAATATCAAAATGGAAATCTGGGCATACATCAAGTTTAAAATCACCATCCGTACCTAACGGAACCATCAAAACTCCGATCCAAGGTCAAATACTAAAAAATCAAACTTGGTCAACTCTTCCAACTTAAAACTTCCTAGTTGAGAATCATACATCCAAATCACCTAAAAACTAAGTCTGACAATTAACGATAGTCATAAAACATCATACAGAGCTACTTAAGTCTTCAAATAGCTTGACAGAATGCAAATGCTAAAAATGACCGGCTGCGTCGTTATAGAAAATATTCTATAATTGTTTAAGAATATATAAAATACATTATAAAATATACTAATTCACAAAGGCTAAGTGGACAATGTGAGGGCAAAGTTGAGTATCAACAGCGTTCACGATGTTGAAGCAGATTGTCTTCCGCGATGGCGATTGGTTTAGCGCAATCGCATGGTTGGTTCTAAGGGGAACAATGATTATGTGCTTCGTGATCGCATGGCTATTTGCCACGATCGTGGAGGGTACTCCTAGAGCAGATCTATAAGTTATTATATTCGAGGGTTTTGCTCAATTTATCATATTTTGAGATTGGGAGCTCGAATTGAGGCGATTTTCACCCACTTGGACTGGGTAAGTACTTTTGACTTGGATTTGATTATTATATGATTTCATATTTGATTTTGGAATTAGATTAGTTAATGTAAAAGTGTAATTGGGGGTTTTTGGCAAAACTTTTCTAAAGTAAAAATTTGAGATTTGAACATCAATACAGAGTAAGATTTGGATGAAACTTATATGGTTGGACTCATATTCGAATGGGTTGTCGTTATTTGTGAGTTTTATCTAGTTTCGGGGAGGCAAAACAGAGGTTGACTTTCTTGTTGACTTTGTATATTTGATTAAAGATTCGACCTTTATTATTTAGGTGTGATTCCTATGGCATTATTTGATGTTACTGAGTTGCTTTTGGCTAGATTCAAATCGTTTGGAGGTCGATTCGTATGAGAAGGCATTTTTAGATTTTGTTTTGGCTCTTTTGAGGTAAGTATCTTGCCTAATCTTGTTTGGTGGAATACCCCTTAGGATTTGGCCCTATTTTTCTATTTGTGTGATGTGAAAAACAACATGTAGATGGAGTGACGAGCATGTATAGGGTGCTATGTGTGGCTTATGACCACATTACACCATAGACTATTAATATGCTTTAATTTTGAGGATGTATTATATATGAAACTTGCTTAATCGTTTGATGGATATGTGAACATGATCGTTGCACTTGGTTTAGCCATACTAAGGCTTTATTTGTTAAATACCCATCCGTATTTTCATGTCCTTTTGCACTTTGTTGATAAATTATGAACTCATATCCTTGATGAAACTTTGGTTGTATTGTGTTGTGATTATTGTGACACAAGTGGACATATTGAGCAAGATGTTTGGGTATTGGCACGAGGTCTTTGGCATGCAAGCACAAGGTCTTTGTCGTGCAAGTGTGGCTGATATTGGCAGGAGGGCTTTGTCATGCAAGTATGAGGTCTTTCTCATGCGAGTGTGCTTGATATTGGCATGAGGTCTTTGCCATTCGAGCACGAAGTATTTGTTGTGCGAGCGTGATTGATATTGGCATGAGGTCTTTGCGGTACAAGTGTGATTGCAATTGGCACAAGGTCTTTGTCGGGCGAGCACGAGGTCTTTCATGTACGCGTATGATTGATATTGGTAGGAGGTATTTGTCACGCGAGTGTGAATGACAGTCTTTGTGCGAGTATGATTGGTATTGTGGAATAAAGTCTTTGCCTTGCGAGTATGACTCATAAATGTGGGCACAAGGTGACATATGTGTGCATTTTTAGTTGATGACTTGTTGTTAAAGCTAAGCCTTTACTTGCATTGAATTGTTCTCACTGGTTCTGATGAAGTTATAGTTATTGTTTTCTACTATACTTTCTGTTTCCAGTCTTGGATATATTCCATAGGTTATTTCACTAGTGATGTAACCACCCGATCATTTGTTTTGAGTTCTAGCATGTCATTTGGAAATTTCAATACATGAGTAGCTTCAATTCATGTATTGTAAATTGCACATGTAGTCGGTTTTGATTTTCAATAAGTTTGGAGTTCATTTGGAAGAATAATTCTCAATTCGGAAGCTTTTAGTAGGAAGAGATGACCAAGGGTTGCCTTTTGAGCTAACGACCTCAGAATCAGGATTTGAAGATTCCTATAGGTTTGTAAGGTGATTTCGGGCTTAGGCATATGTTCAGGTTTAATGTCAAATGGTCCGGGAGCGATTCGGAGCTTATTGTCAAATGTTTGCATTTTGAAGGTTTTTGAATTTGCTATGTTTGACTTGGAGTGAAATTCGGTGTTATCAAACTCCAGGTGGTGCTACAAGACTTTGAATAAGTTCATTTTGGTTATTGGAACTTGTGTGTGAATCTTGGTCGTGATCCGGAATGTCTAATTGTGATTCGGACGCGTTCGGTGAAGTTTGAAAGTTAAGAAAAGGATTTTGATCGTCGATTCTTAGTTTTGATGTCATTCTTGGAAATTCAAGCCACGTGTAAGTTTAGATAAGGTATAAGAACTTGTTGGTATGACTGAATGAGGTCTCGAGGGCCTTGGGTGTGTTTCAGGATAGTTTCAAACCAATTGCATTTGAATTGCAGTTGCTGGTTCTGGTGTTAGGGGTATGCATCGCGATCGCGTAGGAGGTGTTTTTTCCCTTTTTATGCTTCACACAGGTGAATTTACGGTTTTATGACTTGTGGGGTTGGTTATTTTTGTTTCGGAAAGGTTTTGGGTTGATTTGGACCCTTATTTATTGGTTTAGAAGCCTAAGTTGAAAATATTGACCGAAGTTTGGCTTTTTTTTTGAAAACGACCCCGTAATGGTGTTTTGATGGCTCTAATAGGTTTGTATCATAATTTTGGACTTGGGCGGATGCCCGGAATCGAATTCAGAGGTCCCTGGGTTGTTTGCCTTGTTGTGCCGAAAGTGGGCAATTTGAGGTTTAGAAGTTTCCCCAAGTTTGACCGTAGGTCGATTTCTTAGCTATCGGGTTCAGAATTTTGTTTTGGGACATGGAATAGGTCCGTTTTGCTATCTGAAACTTATTGTCTTCAAAATTTGGTACCATTTGGAGTTAGTTTAATATGATTCAGATGCTTGGTTGCAATTCTAAAAGTTCTTGAGTTTTTTTTATAAATTAATTCCTTTTGATTTCTGATTCGTGGTTTTAGATGTTATGAAGAGTCGTCACCTAATATTTAAAAGGTATAATAGAGTATCTATAAGTCTGTAAAGATCATTGTTTTAATGGTTCACTAAACCAGTGAGAATCTGGGCAAGGGTTCTAGTTATTCTAAGGGGAAGGTGTAAGGCATCCCTTAAAATCAACATTAAAGTAGTTCCTTAAACTTAGGCTAAATATGGGGAAGGAATTCTTTATATACTAATCTATCAATGGTTAATGGTTGCTAAGTGGGTCTTGTGAAAGCTTAATTATGTTACAAAGTGTTTTAGTTGTATTGGAAAGTGCTTGTTTTAAAGTAGGTTTATAGCTTTAGAAAAGAATGCATAATTTAAAATAAGTCGTGAGACTCCTTTAAAATGATAAAAGTTATTTTTTATAAAAGGTAGATAAATCATATTCTAATATTCAATTTTTACAAGTGGGAAACGTAAACCTTGGTTGTATTTTAAAGGGCTTGTTTTGGTCTAAGTTATTCAACTTTGAAAGTAAACTTTTATTTTGAAATCCAGATCCAAATTGATTATGCCTGCATCGCTTTTCTTTCCAAAATGCTTCAGCTGCCAAGTTTGCATAAGTGATTCTATTGAAGACTTTCAAAATCATTTTAGCTTAAATTGATTGAGTTGTGCAAATGCCTTTAACAGAAAAGTCAGAGAACGAAAGACAAACATTATTGATAAAACATATGATATATACACAAATAATTTTAGATTATTAACCTTATAAAGTTAAAGGTTATCTATAAGGACCCGTGAAAATTTTCCTAAAACCCCGGGTTCTGTGATGCTGGGGGAGCTCGTCGCGGTTCGAACTTTTTGGATTGAACAGTGCGCTGTGGAATTGAAGGAAAATATTTGGCAGATATAGGCGTTACTGCGGCCCATTCTGCGGCCGCATAATCACTCTGCGGGCCGCAGAATAGTTGCAGAGTGAGGGCCATTTTTCTGGGTCATTTTGATGTCATTTTTGCGGTCCATTATGCGACCGCATAACCATTTTGCGGGCCGTACTCTTGTCGCACAATCAGTCTTAGAGGTTTTCAAAGGGAGGTTTCTGCGGCGCATTATGCGACCGCAGAATAGGTCTACGGGCCACATAGTGACCGCAGACCCAGTCAGTTTCTTTTCTGTCTTGGCACCCAATTTGTGCGTCCGATATGCGGACCGCATATCCATTCTGCGGTCGCATATGCGACTGCATATCCTGTCCCGGGACTTCATTTTTTGGGGTTTTTAAACCCAACCCTTCTTCGTTAAAACATATGCCATAGCCCATTTTGAGCACATTTATGATATTATTAGAGTGAGAGATTTCTTAGAGTGGGGGAGTAACCTTCAACCTATTATCCATCAATTCTTGCTCAATCAGTAAGGATTAACAAAGGAAGTCTTCATCCTAAAGGTAAAAATCTATGTCCTAGCTCTCAATTTCGAAAATTTATAAAAAAATGGGATAATTAGAGGGACAATTTTTGGGTATCGGGGTTGTTGTCTTGCATGCATGGATTATTGAAGTATGTGGGAAGGTTGTGAGCTAAACATGGTAGAGAATGGGTTGGGGAATGATGGAATCTTTCACAAAAGGGCCTTAAGAACATTGATGCACACCTAGTGTTTGATAATATGCTCAAATGAGCTAGAATCACGACCATGTTTCTAATATTTGTTTCAACTTGTTATATTTCTAAAATAGATCGAAGTGCTAAGAATTAAGGAGCGTTTTAGAGTTTAAAGAAAGCAAAATTGAGGTATGTTGGATAAACATTCTCTCTTAGAATCGAATACCATAATGTTCCCGTGAGTATCAAAGTATGGGTTGCGTATTAAAGTGTTACGGCTTTGAATCGTATTTCAAATGAATGCTAGTATGCAAAATTGTGAGAGAAAATCTCAATATTCTTAAGACTTTTAATTGCTCATATGTATACCTAAAGTCTTGATTGTAAATATTTTATTGTTGATAACCTATAAAGGTGGTTGGAAATAAAATAATTGAATCGGGGATATAATGTGAGGCCAACTGCCAAGAATTTAAGTTATGATTGTGGCCGGTAGTGAAAATGATTTGAGAGAATGCGATAAAGAATATGAAATGAGCCTTGACTCAATTGTTTACAAATGATTTCGAAAATACAATTGCCTAAAAGCTTTTGTACTCAATTCATGCCCATAAGTGGCTGCTTTAACTAATGCTCTACTTTATAAATATATCCAGTATGATTCGAGTTCTTACATACTCAGGTAATGAAATTGTATATTGTCATTTTTGGGAAGGAGTATTGCAAGAATAAATGATGTATTGATTGCTTATGATTTTGATGTGTGCTTGTATTGCTGGTCGGTGTGCCCCATTATTTGGGAAGAAACCTTTTATGTTTAAAATTTCCATTACTAATAAATTTGAGTTATATGATTTCTCAAATATTCTATATGTTGATATTTGATGGTGATCTTTGAAATTGAAATAGGTGAAAGTGTGGAATATGAAATACGACCACCGTGCCAGGAATAAATAATCTTGTGAGTGGCCAAATGAGCCAAGGAAATACTATTGTTGTGAGTGTCTGGAAATACTAATAAGAATTTATACAATGTGAAAGATGTTGAGGTGAGTACAATTGCATTTATGTGACTTTTGTGTGCAAATCAAATCAAAAACGTTTTTGGGAGCATCATTAGCAAATCAGAGGAAAGGTGAGTCATAAGGCCCACACCTGAAACTACATGTGCCGGTGTAGGGGTGGATTGTGATTATTCCCCTTATTTGGGATGAAATTGAAATATTAGAGAAAATTGTGATATTATTCCCCTTAATTGGGATAAAACTGGTAACAATGGTGGAATGGAAAAGTCAACCCACACGGCATATGTGGGAAGGCGGCCTAGCTGATCGGGTGGAGATCGGACGCCATGTTGCACACATGTTGGTACTACTCTTGGTAACAACTTTCTTTCACATCACTCGTTAAACCACATTGTACGTGGGGAGATGTCCTAGCCGATCAGGTGTAATCGGACTCTGTGCTAATAAAGACGGTGATATATCGGTGCTAATGATCTCCCAACCAATTTGTATATGAAGTTTGTATTTTGAAAATTAATATATTTTAACTGAACATTTGGATATTGTTGATTGTGACTTGTTGTTTCTATGTGTTGTCTTTTTTTATATGGTCATTCTATTGTGAAAGAGGACTTTTAGCTTTACATACTAGTACTATTCGATAGTACTAATGTCTCTTTTGTCAGGGGCACTGCATCTTAATGGATGCAGGTGGTTCCACAGCAGGCGGCATTGATCTGTGATAGCGGTACACTTTCTTCAGCTGACTTGGTGAGCCCCCTTCATTTCGGGGGTCATGTATCTTTTGTTTCTCATGCACTGTGTTTTGAGGTATAGTCGGGGCCTTGTTGCCGGCATTTCCATATTACTCTTCTATTGAACTTAGAGGCTCCGTAGATAGGTTGTGGGTTGTGGTTGATGTTGGGAATTGAACTGGAAATGTTGGTATTGGGAAATCATGTTTGTTTTTCATTAATTCTATAAACTCATAATATTTTGAAAATTATGAATGAAGCTGCTAATGGGAGTGAAAAAGGAAGTTGTTAATAAAATCTTTTCAGTGTTTGATTAATGGAGTACATCTCCTCTTTATTCATGGATGAGTTTGGGTAGAAGGTAATATAATAGGCTTGCTCGGTCGGGTTTTCTCGGTTGAGAGCCGGTCGCGCTCTCCGAGTTTGGGGTGTGACATTATCTTAACTATATTTACCTTTGACCCTACGAGATTGATTACCCTAAGATAAGTTTTTCAAAACAACCACAACAAATATTAGAACACATAATATCAATGTTATTTCCATAATACAGTAATATAAATTGGCTAACAACAATAGTAATATAAAGTAGAGTGGGGATCAAGACTATGTGATGGGCTGACAATTATTCATGCCCATTTAAAAATCAACCAACAACATGCTTCAGCAGATAATGAATGAGGTGAGAAGAGGGAGCCCAGTTGTAACGACTCGACCGATCATTTTGAATATTTTAGCCCTGTTCTCCTATTTATTGCCTCCTTCATGTTATATTGTGGTTATGTGGCTTGTCGGGGTGGTTGATTTTGTTTGGGATGAGTTTTGGAGTGAATTGGGACACTTAGTCCTAAAGCTCGAAGCTTACGTTGAAAGAGTTAACCCGATTTGACCTTTGTGTAGACGACTCTTGAATGTATTGTTTATGGTTTTGATAGCTTCGTATGGTAATTTTGAACTTAGGCGTATGTCTAGATATTGATTTGGAAGTCCATAGGTCATTTTGGCTTGAATTGGCGAAAGTTGGAAAGTTGAAGGTTCAGAAAATTAAGAAGTTTGACCGAGAGTTGACTTTATTGATACCGGGTCCGGATTTTTGTTCAGGAACTTGAAATAGGTCCGTTATGTCATTTTTGACTTGTGTGCAAAATCTGAGGTCATTTGGAGTTGGTTTGGTATGTTTCGGCATTTGTTTTAGAAGTTGGAAGTTCATTAGTTCATTAGGCCTGAATCAATGTGTGATTCATGATTTTAGTATTGTTTGATGTGATTTGAGGCTTTGAGCTAGTGCATATCGTGTTTTAGGACTTGTTGGTATGTTCGGACGGGGTACTAGGGGCCCCGGGTGTATTTCAAATTATGTTTGGACCATTTGTTCGTGTATTGAGATTGCTAGTTTTTAGTGTTTCTAGTTTCCTTCATTACGTTCGCAAAGGATTTTATGCAATCGCGTAGAGTCCTTAGTGACTGACGGATTTTTTACTCTTAGCATTTGCAAAGTTTGGAAAGTGATCACGATGTTTGGGGTGCTTGTTCATCGCGAATGCGTGAGTGGAACAGCATTCGCATATAAGGAAGGAGAGGCTATGGGGAGGCATGCATTGTTCATCGCATTCGTGTGGCCTTGTTCGCAATCGCGTAGCCTGAAGATCACTGGTCATCACGTTCGTGATTATGTTCCGCTATCGCGTGTGAAGATTTTGTGAGCTGCTGTAAATTATTCTTTGCGATCGCGTTTGCCTTTCCGCGATCGCGTATGGTTATTACTGGGCAGCAGATGTTTGATTTCCAAATCGAGGGTTTGTTCCATTTTTCATCTTTTGAGTTAGAGACCTCGGTTTTGACTCGCATTTGATTATTATACATGAATCCATCATTATTATTACCATTTAATTAGTGTTTTGAGCTGGAAAAAGTGGGAAAATTTTGAAAACGTCCCAAGCTATATTTTGAAGATTTGTAGGTCCATTTGAGTTCGGAATCGAATAATTTTACTGTGGTTTGACTTGTCATTAAATGGGTGTTCATATTTTGTAAGTTTGGTCGGGTTCCGAGGCGCGAGCCCGGGGTTGACATTTTGAGTTAACTTTTTGATTTTTTTAAATATTGCAACTTTATTATCAGGAATAGTTTCCTATGTTTGTATTTATGGTATAAAGTTATTTTTCCTAGATTCGAGCCGTCTAGAGATGAATATTTGCCGAAATGGCTTACTAGTGGATTGAGTTAGCTTGTTTCAGGTAAATATCTTTCCTATCTTTGTGTGTGGGAATTACTCCTTAGGATTTGAGTTGATTGTACTATTTATGATATGTGAAAGCCGTGTACGCAAGGTGACGAATGCGTACACGTGATATATGTGGTATTGGATCAATTTAGGCTATTTGGACTCTTTTCATTACTTTAATTCAATTGTCATAGCATGTTATATTTTTATTATTAGTCTATCCTTACTTGTATTAATCTACCCTTACTTGTTCCACCTTTTACTTGTTTTTCTCTTATATGCTTTTGTTGATGTTATTGTCTTCCTTATTGTTCGTTCCTTCTTTAATTGTGGAATTTCTTACTTGAAGTTGTTGTTTTCATGCAATAGGTTCTTGTTGAGTTATTGGTGTTGAAGTTGTAAAACTCGTGATTACATTGAGGCAAAGTTGTTAATTGTTGAAATACCATTCTTGTTGAGATATTCAATTTCAGTTTTCTTTTATTGGAACTCTCGTACATATTGTGGTTAATTCATGGTTTGGTTGTTGTGAAAATATTGATATTGTTGATTCTTTTGGCAAGTTGTGGCATTTGGGCACTTGAGGTGCGAGTTGTGTTATTGATACGCATGCGGTGGTATAAGGCTACGGGTTGATACGCATGGGGTGAGATAAGGTGGGCTTGATACGCATATTGCTAGTAGGCAAACTACTTGAAGCCACACGATGTGATAAAGTGAGATAAAATGCGGGTAGCTATTTCGGGAAAAATAATTTTCAAAACTAAATGTAAGGCTCCAGGGGTGATGTACGGAAATATTGTGATTGTCATTGTGAAATGAGATTACCTCGGTTGTGACTCTTGTTGTTATTTCTCATTTACCTCACTTGTATTTGCCCGCATTATTTTCTTGATGTTCTTATTATGTGTTCCTCCCTTGTTGCCTTTACTGCTTTAATTTCAGTTGTAGCTTATCTTGTGGTATTTCGTCATTGCCTCATTTCCTTGTTTCCACTATTATATTGTATTATACTTGTTCATCATTTTTTCTATCCTAGTAGGTGTCTTGACCTGACCTCATCACTACTCTACTGATATTAGGCTTGATATTTACTGGGTACCATTGTGGTGTACTCATACTACGCTTCTGCACATCTTTTTGTGTAGATCCAGACACCTCATATCAGGTTAGGCACCAGTGAGTAGAGCATTCAATTCGGAGATTTCAAGGTATACCTGCCCGACGTTCACATGCCTCGGAGTCACCCTCTGTCCTAGGTGCCATCACAACATCCTACAGTGAGAGATTGGGGTCGTGACACCAGTTCATTGTACTTGGGCCAGAGTTCACAATGAACTTCGCTGGCCCAATGTGCTCATGCAAAAGAATAAGGGAAACTTAATTAGTATTTTGCGCATAAAAGTTAAAAACAAAAATATAAGAACTAAATATAATTATGATCTAATGTAAACGAAGTAAGTCGAATTGTATATGTTATAACCCTCTAGGGATTTGTCAAAGTCAATTAACATCAGCTAGAGTGTACAACATTCCCCACACAAGGTTTCCCTTTGACCACCTGGCACTTTAGAGTTCACAAGCGTTTCTAGGGACCCGAGCAGTTCTTGTGCCAAGGAGGGATTCCTGAGCAATGAAATTAGATCCACAACAAAGGCCATTAATCAATAAACTTTGTGTAACGACCGGGCCGGTCATTTTAAGAGTTGTTGTCCCATTCCTCCATTTACTTTTCATTCCATTCTTAATTGTTGTTATGTGACTTGCCGGGGTAGTTGGTTCGGGTTCGGGAAGGTCTCGGAATGAATTGAGATATATGGTTGGAAGCATAAGTTAAAAAGGTTGACTCGATGTTGACTTATGTATAGACGACTCCAGAATGTGGTTTTGGTGGTTCCGTTAGGTCCGTTGGGTAATTTTGGACTTTAGAGTGTGTCCGGATGGTGAATTGGAGGTTAGTAGTGGAATTAGGTTTGAAATGACAAAATTTGGAAATTTAGATGTTTGACCGAGAGTGGACTTTGAGGTTATCGAGCTTGGATTTGGGTTACGGGAATTGGAGTAGGTCTGTAGTATCATTTGTGACTTGTGCACAAAATGTGAGGTCAATCGGACGTGATTTGATAGGTTTCGGCATCAAATGTGGAAATTAGAAGTTCAAAGTTCATTAGGTTTGAATCAATGTGTGATTCGTGGTTTTAGCATTGTTTGATGTGATTTGAAGGCTCGACAAAGTTCGTATCGTATTTTAGTACTTGTTGGCATATTTGGATGAGGTCCAGGGGGCCTCGGGTGGAGTTCGGATGGATAACGGATCAAGATGTTAAGTTGAGAAGCTGCTGAAGCACACCAGTTCTGGTCCAATCACATCTGCGGAGTGGTAATCGCAGGTGCAAACAGGGGAAACGCAGATGCGGGCTGGAGTTGGACATGTAGGGATAGCAGGTGAGAGAGAATTGCCTTACCTACGTGGCTGCAGATGCGGCGACTGGAGCACAAAGGCATAGTTTGGATTGGGGGATGTGGAGCGTCGATGCAAAAAGATATCCGCAGTTGCAGACTCTAACCTGCGTGTGGAGGATTGCAAAAACGGAGGCAGTGGAGCCTTGCGATTAAATGAGCCGAAGGTCCTCGCACCCGCGAGACCGCATGTGCGATTAAATGAGCCGAAGGTCCGAAGGCACTTGGCAGAATATTAAATCGAGGGTTCCGTTGGTTTTCTTCATTTTTGAATATTCCAAGCTCGGGATTAGGCGATTTTGAGAGGGATTTCGAAGGGATTCTTGTCGTAAGTCACTTGTGGTTAAATTAACTCAATAATTATGTTTTCCCATATATTTTCCCACCTAGATTGTGTGGTTTTGAGGTGTAATTTTGGGAGTTGAGTCTAGGGATTTGGAGAGTTTAAATTGGGAATTTAGGTGTAGATTGTGTGTTGGATTTTGGTAAATTTAGTATGGTTGGCCTCGTGGTTAAATGGGCTTCCGGATTTTGTGGCTTTTGTTCGGTTCCAAGACGTGGGCCCGGGGGCTAGCTTTTGAATGAACTTTGACTTTTTAATTATGAACTTACTAATTTCATGCTGAATACATTCCTTTAGCTCGTGTTGATTGAATCGAACTGTTCATGACTAGATTTGAGGCAGTTGGAGGCCGTCTCACAAGGCAAGGGCTTGTTGGAGTAAAGTTTCGCACAATTTGAGATAAGTAACACTTCTAAGATTGCTTATGAGGGAATAAAACTCTGAATTCAGTGCTATGTGATATATGTTGAGGTGACGCGCATGCTAGGTGATGGGCATGTGGGTGGGCACCATCGAAATTATGATTTAGTCAATTCCGTGGAACTACGTAGCTAGTTTATCTGAATATTTTGTTGTACTCTATGTGTTAGAGCACTTGAGTTGTGATTCGTGCTAGAAATAATGTTTAGGCTATATGCTGGTACTATTGGGACCCGCTGTTTAATTGCAGTCGTGTACTCACTTAGATTCATCATTACATATCATATCTCAGTCTCTGTTATCGTATATCGTCACATCTCATATCATTGATTAGGACAACTTAACATAAGTGTTGTGAGCCCAAGAGATTGGAGAGATTAGTGACTGAGTTGGGGCATGAGTGTCGTGCTATGAGTGATATCTATATATATATTTATATATATATGTAGATTGGGTTGCACACCGCAACAAGCCTTATGGCTATATATATA
>AWOL01S0043073.1:81943-109961 GCA_000715115.1 Nicotiana otophora
ACGCGCATGTGCGTCGATCGAGTTGCGCGCCGCAACAAGACTTATGGCTTTATATATGTGGATCGGGTTGCGCACCACAACAGGCCTTGTGGCTATATGTGGATCGGGCTGCACGCCACAGCAGGTATCGTACAATGTTGAGTGAC
Organism: Nicotiana otophora; assembly: GCA_000715115.1. Lineage (NCBI taxonomy): Eukaryota > Viridiplantae > Streptophyta > Magnoliopsida > Solanales > Solanaceae > Nicotiana > Nicotiana otophora. The sequence goes on from AWOL01S0043073.1 coordinate 82,090, forward strand.
TGATCGTGACGAGCGCGAATTGAGACGGGCATATTGAGTGCTCTGAGAGCGTGAGTACTTAGGATTTCACTGTGTTGCATCACATGCGGTTCTAATATTGGCATGTAGCTATAGAGACGTCATACTGTTTTTATCAGTCACACTTGGCATAATTAATTTATGCTAAACTTAATTGTTGAACCCAGAAGCATGCCTACCTTTCTGCATAGGTAAATCTATATCTTTACTGTATTGTTGAGCTCGTCACTATCCTTAGACCACATGTTAGATTTGTTACTTATTGAGTTGGTTGTACTCACATTACACCATGCACCTCGTGTTCAAATCCAGGTGCTTTCGGTCACGGTGGTTGCTGATTTGCAAAGTCTAGACCTTCGGAGATCATCAAGGTAGCTGCTTGGCATTCGCAGACCTTGATTCTCTTCCCTTATCTTAAAATTTATTTATTCATTTGTACTTAGTAGAGTCTTGAGGATCGGTACAGAGACATATGTACTTATCTTTGAGTGGCTACCAAACCTTTAGGAAACTTCACATTCTTGTATTCTTGTCGCGGATTTATTGATTTCGGGTACTGAATTAACTATTATTCTATTCTCTTGCAAATGGTGAGGACACGTGCTACCGGACAGGACAGACAGCCACCGGTACCACCACCTCGGGCTGTGAGAGGATGGGGCAGAGGTGTAGCTCGTACAACAGCTAGAGCAGCATCTGCAGATCCACCGGTTGCACCAGCTCAGGAGCAGGTTCCAGATGTTGTTGAGCCGGTGGAACTAGCTCAGGTAGCAGTTGTGCCTATTGTGATTCAAAGCCTTGAGGAGGCTCTGGCCCAGATATTGATTGTTTGCACTTGTCTTGCTCATGCGGTCTTAGTTCCGGCCGCAACGGCCACTTCCCAGGCTGGGGGAGGTACTCAGACTCCCACTACCCGTACTCTTGAGCAGGTGATGCAGGGACTTCAGACACCGGGGGTACTAACAGCCCAGTCGGTTGCAGCTGCTCAGGTCTAGGTGGGTCTCGTGATGGCTGATGATGAGTAGAGGAGACTAGAGAGGTTCGGGAGACTCCAGCCTCCATTATTTAGTGGGGCTGAGTCAGAGGATGCCAAGGACTTCTTGGACAAGTGCCAGTAGATTCTTCGCATGAGAGGTATTCTGGAGACCATTGAGGTCTCGTTCACTACTTTTCAATTTACAAGGGCTGCTTTCAGATGGCAGGAGTTCTCTGTTCTTTTCTTGGAGATGTTTGTGCCACAATCTCGTAGGGAAGAGCTGCGCAGACAGTTTAAGAAGCTATGTTAGGATGGCATATCTGTGACCCAGTATAAGATGAGGTTTTTAGAGTTGGCTCGTCACACTGTTTTGTTGGTTCCTACTGAGAGGGAGAGGATTAGGAGGTTCATTGATGGCCTCACCTATTAGTTGTGTTTGGTTATGACTCAAGTGGGGGTATTTGGTGTTACGTTCGACGAGGATGTTGACATTGCCCGACAAATAGAGATGGGGGCCAAGAGTCCTTGTGGTTCGAGTGGTTTCAATGGTGTCCCTTCTAGGTGGAAGTCCCACCACAATATGGGTTGTCTTTATAGGCCCGCACAGATTACTCATCCAGTTCATCATGGTGCATCATCTAGCCATGGTTCATACAGTGCTCGTCCAGGTCAGTCATCTCTCAGTGCTCTCCCAGCTTAGAGTTTGTCCCGTGCTCCTTCAGTTCAGGATTCATCTGCACCGGGTTCTTCCCGATCTAGTCCCCACCACCATTGTTAGATCGGGGTTGCTACGAGTGTAGGGAGCTTGGTCATATAAGGAGGCAGTGTCCCCGCCTCTTTTCCTAGTTCAGTAGAGGGGCCAAATTATGACAACAGCCCCAGTTTCTTCACCACCCGCCCAGCCAGCTCGTGGTGGGGCTTAGGCTGCTATGGGTCGCCCTAGAGGGGGAGGTCAATCAGGTGGTGGTAAGACCCGATTATATGCTATTCTTGCCTGGCCAGATGTTGTTGCTTTAGATGCAATGATCACAGGTATTGTCTCAATATGCCACATGGATGCTTCTATATTATTTGTCCCTGGTTCCACTTATTCGTATGTATCATCGTATTTTTCTTGTTATTCAGACATTCCCAGTGAGAACTTAGTTTCATCTATTCATGTATCTATGCTAGTGGGCAATATTATTATTGTTGACCATGTATACCGGTCGTGTGTAGTGACTATTGAGGGATTTGAGACTAGAGTTGATCTCTTATTGCTTAGTATGGTTGATTTTGACATAATCTTGAGTATGGATCAGTTGTCTCCATGTCATGGTATGCTGTGTTGTCACTCCAAGACCGTGACATTGGCGATGCCAGGGTTGCTAAGGATCGAGTGGTGAGGTTCTCTAGATTATGTTCCCAGCAGAGTGATTTTATATTTGAAGGCCCAACAGATGATTGGGAAGGGGTGTCTGTCATATTTGGCCTTTGTTCGAAATGTTGGTGCTGATACTCCTACTATTGATTCTGTTCCGGTGGTACGAGATTTTTCGGATGTGTTTCATGCTGCCCGATAGGGATATTGACTTTGGTATTGACTTTGTGCTGGGCACTCAGCCCGTTTCTATCCCTCCATATCGTATGGCACCAGCTGAGTTGAAGGAATTGAAAGAGCAGCGTCAGGAACTTCTTGATAAGGGGTTTATTAGGCCCAGTGTGTCGCCTTGGGGTGCACCAGTCCTGTTTGAGAAGAAGAAGGATGGTACTATGCGGATGTGCATCGAATATCGGCAGTTGAACAATGTTACAATCAAGAACAAGTATCCTTTTTCACGTATTGATGATCTATTTGACCAGCTTAACGGAGCAAGGGTGTTCACTAAGATTGAATTGAGGTCTTGGTATCACATGTTGAAGATTCGGGACTTGGATTTTCTAAAGACAACATTCAGGACCCGTTATGGTCATTATGAGTTCCTTGTGATGTCTTTTGGGCTGACCAACGCCCCAACAACATTCGTGCATGTAATGAACAATGTATTTCAACCTTATCTCGACTCGTTTGTCATAGTATTCATTGATGATATTCCGGTGTACTCTGGTAGCCAGGAGGAACAGGCCTAGCATTTGAGGATTGTGTTGCAGCGGTTGAGGGAGGAGAAGCTTTATGCCAAGTTCTAAAAGTGTGAATTTTGGCTTAGTTCGGTGGCGTTCTTGGGGCATGTAGTGTCCAGTGAGGGGATTAAGGTGGATCCGAAGAAGATAGAGGCAGTTCCGAGATGGCCCAGACTATCCTCTTCTACGGAGATTCGGTATTTTCTCAGCTTAGCCGGTTATTATCGTTGCTTCGTGGATTGTTTCTCATCTATTGCATCGCCTTTGACCAAATTTACCTAGAAGGGTGCTACTTTCAGGTGGATAGATGAGTGTGAATAGAGCTTTCAAAAGCTCAAGGCTGCCTTGACCACAACTCCAGTTCTAGTTCTACCTTCAGCTTCTGGTTCTTATACAGAGTATTGTGATGCTTCTCGAATAGTTTTGATGATTGAGCACCTTCCACTAAACACTTGAAAGATTGCACTGCAATACTCTGTGAGCTTGATCAAATGCTGCCATCTTCCCATAGTTCATGTCAGAATTCAAGGCAGTTGTAGCGGCCTCATTGATAACCAAAAGGCTAAGGCCCTGCACAAACCGATGCACTCTAGCATCCATAGTGGGCAACATGTAAATAACATACTTGGACATGCGTGAAAACTACATATGGTACTCCCACACACTCTTGCTAACCTGTATTAGGTTCTCAAACTCCGCAGCATGGGCTACCTTAGTCTCGGCAGGCAAAAAATGATCAATGAAAGCGTCGGAAAACTCACACTTGAATGAGCCAGGTTTGAGAATGTGTTCAGGATCAAAAGTTGATCAGGATTAGAAATGAATCAGGATCAGAAATACAACAAGGGATCTCCCAAGATACCGTCTCGTTGTCCCAAACGTAAATGTATAGGGGGATCTCCCGGAATACCGTTATGTAGTCCCAATATAAATATGCAATACAGGGGGGATCTCCCATAATACCGTTCCATAGTCCCAAACTAAATATGTAGTACAGGGGGATCTCCCGGAATACAGTTCCGTAGTCCCAAAGTAAATATGCAGTACATGGGGATCTCCTGGAATACCGTTCTGTAGTCCCAAATGCGGTCCCACTCACGCATTCTCTCCTCTATGTAAAATGTTCTCTTATGTTTGAATAAAGCTTTTAGCAAGTATAACCAGGAATGAATACCTACCATATCCTCCCTTAGAATCGCGATTTATTATTTCCTCGTTATGTATGAATAAACCATAAGTTCTAGTAACTCCCATCACATCATAACAATGGTAGGTACATACCGTATTGGGACTGAACTCGGTACCTTATCAAGAACATCAAAAAAGGGTATTATTCACAAATGCCTAACCTAGGAGTTAAGATCCAAAGAGACCGTTGCAAAAACTTATTGAGTCTATCTCAAGAAACTTAAATAAAGAAAACTTTGGAGCGTTTTCGCACGAATCTACTGTAACTTCCGGAATCAAAATCCGACCCTGATATAAAAAAGTAAACAACTTTTCTTGTGGTTGATGTCTCTAATGAGATGGCCTAACTGATCGGGTCGTGATTGGACTCCATGCTAAGAGTTAGATAATCGTAAGTAATTTGGCCGTTAAATCTATCTTTGATTTTTGTTCTTACCTTTTCGAAAAATAATCTTGGTAGACCACTGATAAATATTTCTTTCCAGAAAGCACTACCACAGTCTTCTCTAATCATTACCTTTTCTATGAACATATCTTTATACCACCTAAAATCTGTTAATTTCTGGCAGTTAAGGTTGTTAAGAAGTTTTAAATTCCTATCTTGGAAAAGTTTTGGTTCTCCAGTAAAGTGTTTAGTAATACAATAGATTAAAGTTGGAGAAGCATCTTCTCTAGCTTCTTGTTCTCCAACTTGCATTCCTGATTCAGTTTTTACTACAATTGTGATTGTAGTGGCCCTTAAGATTTGTTTTTTATTTTCTTCGGAAAGATAATTGTCCAACTAATTTTTTAACATTCCAGTGAATCGTGAAATTATTAAAGTTGCAGCATATTTATCTTATGCTTTTTTTATTTTGTAAGTGGTAACAACAATTCCAATTTCATGAAGTTTTTTTTATAGATTTGGCTTTCTGCTAATCCATTTATATTCCATTTAGTGATTCCAGTTCCGTTATGACTGGTGCTAGTTAAATAGATATCTTCTTCGAATTGGACATTTGGGAATGATGCTCTATTATAGTAATTTTTTTTATTAGAATGTCTTAAGTCATTAGTTAGTCTATTGATTTCAGAGTCACTAGCTTTAATTGTAGAAATTATTTTTATTTTAGTAATTGCTTCAGAAATTTCTGTAGAAGTTTTTATTAAATTTTCTAGTTTTTTTTTCTTTTTCGGGGAAGTCATCTTTTGCCCTTAGAGCAGTATATTCTTTTTCAATAGAACTTAATTTGTTTTGTAAATTATGAAGTTCTATAGTCTTATCATTTTTACTAGTACTGGCTTGGTTAAGGGATGTATCTTATTTAGAGATAGTTAATTTTGTTTTAAGTTGCTCTTCGATTTTTTCTAGAAGCTCATCTGTAAAAGCAAATTTTTCATTTAATTCAGGAAACTTCTCTTTAGAATATTCTGGAAGTTTTATTATAGGATGTGTTTCAATTCTAGGATTTATTATGGATTTCGTAGGAACTCCTAATTTATTGGTGTCTTTTAGTTGGTTGGATACCATATATAAAAGGTTATTTGTGTAATTATTTTGCACAATAATTGTATTAATATCTTTGTTAGTTGGTCCACTTTCAGTGTGAACGCTTTCTCTTTTAAAAGGGGAAGCTGTGATTACTTCACTTTGAACTGGTATTAGAATTTCTTCTAAGGGTGGAGTAGTGGCTTCTATTATACCTTTATATTTGGTATACCATTTATTAACTAACATTTGAAGGGATTTCTTTTGGTTTAGAATTTGTCCTGTTATTTCAAATCATTTAAAGAATTCAATATTATATTTGATTCTTTTTAAATCTTTAATCCATTTATATTTGAAAGATAATCTTTATTTTAAGGAATATGTATCTACGTACCGTTTTCTATTAATAATATTGTTGGGATGTAACCACTGAGCATCTAGACTTTTCCAATCTATTTCAAAGTCACCGGCTCGGATTACTGTTAACTAATAAACTGTTTCAGCAGTTGGACTTCTTGGAGTAGTAACAAAATCTATTTTGATAAATAACTTGGGGAACAGTTTTGTTAAAGTCTACTCCCTTAAGCTTTGTGTTAATTTCTTCAATTAACTCTTCATTGCTTTGTTACTTCCATTATCCTCCGAGAGTTTGGAAGAAGGTCTAGTAAAGGACATTCTTCTACTGGAAGATGCTTCACTAGTTGAGCCCGATCTTAAAAACTTTAAGTCAATGGCTCCAGATGGATATTGAATGACTTGTTCAATGAATGAACTCTAGGGTTCATATTTTGGTTTGGTGATGGCGTCAAAATTCCATTCATCTTTTGACAAAATTTCATCCCATTGAATCATTCTGGGGACGAAGGTATTATTATGTTCTTGGTTTCTTCCATGAGCATAGTAACTCCTTTATTACTTTCGATTTTATCTTTTGGAGCTAATGTTGTTTTCATTAGTCTATAATATACTCTGTATATTGTAGTTATTTCTCTTGTATTAACTTTGCTATTCATATTTTTAGTTTTAATATTAAGAGATAAGGTATCCATAACATTCTGGACATTTATGTCAACTGAAAAGTTTGGATAACAATTAAAGTATACCGGGCCTTGGGCTAGGTTACTTTGCAGAACTCCTAATAACGGAGCATCAAAGTTTAATAATCTGTCATCCCTTAATAAGAGACAGAGAGTGGTGTCTAATCCTAATCTATATAAAGGTTTGACTGCCACTTGTACTAATCCGATGTGAAGGAAATTAAATTTCTTTCTATATTGTTGAATATCTTGTGCAACTAATAACTTGATTGTTTCTATCAAGTTATTAATGGCAATAGTTGATTCGCAAGTTTTGATGTTATAATTTTTTATAAAATCAAACTTACCAGTATGGTAGATAGTATTATAGGATTCTCTCGGAATACTCCAATTTTGTAAATCATTTTCTATTTTGGCAATATTCGTTACTGTCAAAGATTGATTTATATCATTTAAAATTTTACTTTTATCAGAATTATTCATTTTAATATTGGGTTGTACACCTATTGATGCAAATTTTTATTGCTTTTAAATTAAGTAAGATATCATTTCTTCGGTTTTTATAACTAGCCAAAGATTGTTCATGATTTTTTATTTCTTCAGAAATTTCTAACAAAGTTTGTTTTTGTTGTTTAATAAAAATAAGTTCTTTTTAAATCTGAATATTGTAATCAGCTCTGAACATTTTTCTGCCAATGTTTCTTAATTGTTTTAAATGCGACCATTTGCTTTTATTAAATAATTTTATTTTGTTAAAAGAAGGATGATTTTTCATTAAAAAAACTTTTAAAAGTTTTATCAGTATTTGAGAAGCACACTATCTTTAAGGCGTAAGTCTACTTTCTCTGTTATTCTAACATGTATTATTAGTCTTAATAGTTCTATAATATTCCTAACTGTATAGTGTCTACTATTTATTTTCTTCTTGACGTACTGATCTTTTTACTTAAGTTATATTGGTAGTGTTCTTAGTTCTAAGTTATCTTGAGGGTTGGGGTTTAAACGTGTTAACTGTGTCCTGCCTCTAACGACACTCCCTAGCCTATGGACGACAACAACTGACGGCAGTTTAATAAGGTTTAATCGACATCCTAAAGACAGTATCAAAGGTTTAGCCTCTCATACTCAACATGGCTCTGATACCATAAAGAGGATCATAGGTTTTATCAATGTAAATGATAAAATAAATGCGAAATTAAAATAGTAAGACATAAACACTTACTTGCTAAAAGCTTCATTCAAATATAAGAGAACATTTTACAGAGGGGAGAGAAAACATAGGGAGAAAATCTTGGAAATTTTCGGATGCCTCCCTATTACAATTTTGAAAGTCTTATATAGACTTCCGAATTTTGCTGAGTTAATCTCAACCGTCTAAATGGACGATCCTGGTTTGCTGTCTGTTGCTTTGCTGAAAGGTCGTCCTCTCCTTTGCTGAAGGGGCAGATACTATTTTTGTCTTTTGTGGCTGTCATTATCGAGTGACTCTTTCTTTTGTGAAGAGTCGGTTGTCTTTTTGAAAAGCTTTTTTGTTTTGTCGGTCGAGTTTTCTGACTTTTGTGAGGGGGCAGATGCTATTCTTCTTCTGCATAGGCACGGTAGGCTTGGGCTATACCGTATGGGTCTTCCATGTCCCCATTGTCTCGGTTCTCTATTGAGGAGGATGCTGATACTGCTTTTAGCATAGCATGTACTTCCACTGGGCTTGCTGTATCAATGTTTGCTAAGACTTCCAGGAGTCTCTTTTTAATTCTGCTTGAGAGCTGGTAGATCCACTTCTACTGGATGGATTAGGTTTCTTAACCTCTCTTAATTCAGGAACCCATTCTTTGATTTTTGGCATTTTAACTAAATATTGAATTCGTTCGATCTGTTCAATTTCGAACGTCCAACTAATTATAAATGCAATTCTTTTTGCAAAATAATATTTGCAAATTTTAATATCATCAGGTAAAGTAGAGATTTCATGTTCTTTCTGGAATCTCTCATTATAAGTATGGAAGCTTCAAGGCATTGATTGCTCTGTTCCACCAAATATTTTCCACCAGTCATAGAACCATCTTGGTATGACTGCTTTTCTGCTTGTTCACTGTCTTTTATGAACCACGTGTGTGAACCTGGGCGTAGGTAAAAACAATTGTACCAAGCATCCATGTAATCTTTGAAATTATATCTTTGGGGTCGATATTGTACAGAGAGAACAATCGGGGTGTGCAAGTGATCCATTCCCCATTCAAAAGGGCTTATAATTTTGTTAATTGTGAATCTTGAATATCTAATACTGTCAGGATCTTTGTCATCTCGGAGGGTATGCTCAAAAGTGACTGATCCTGTATCTGTAAGAATTAATTCGTAATACCTCTTTGATTTTTGGGGGTTACTGGTTTCAACATAGTTTCTGTTGGTATAGCAAGGGCTGATTAAATGCGACCATTTGCTTTTATTAAATAATTGTATTCTGTTAAAAGAAGGATGAGTTTTCATTAAAACAACTTTTCAAAGTTTTATCAGTATTTGAGAAGCATACTATCTTTAAGGCGTAAGTCTACTTTCTCTATTATCCTATCATGTATTATTAGTGTTAATAGTTCTATAATGTTCCTAACTGTATAGTGTCTACTATTTATGTTCTTCTTCACATACTGATATTTTTTCTTAAGTTATCTTGGTAGTGTTCTTAGTTATAAGTTATCTTGGGGGTTGGAGATTAAACGTGTTAACTGTGTCCTGTTGTGTCCTGTCTCTGACGACACTCCCTAGCCTATGGACAACGGCAACTGACTGCACTCCCTAGTCTATGGACAACGGCAACTAATGGTAGTTTAATAACAAGGATCCCTCACACTATGAACAAAGAACAATGGCCTCACATTTAGAGAATAAGATCTGAAGCTTTAAAGAAGATTAATAGTAGACACTATACAGTTAGGAACATTATAGAACTATTAAGACTAATAATACATGATAGGATAATAGAGAAAGTAGACTTACGCCTTAAAGATAGTATGCTTCTCAATTCAGAATTAACACAACATGGAGTGCCGTCAGAGACAGGACACCATAAGGTTTAATCGACATCCTACAAGGATCCCTCACACTATGAACATAGAACAATGACCTCATATTTAGAGAATAAGATCTGAAGCTTTAAAGAAGATGAACAGTAAACCTATACAGAAATGAACAGTATAGAAATACTTAAGAATTATAACATGAACATGATAACAAGATTTCGACGAACCCTAAAGACAATATGAAAGGTTTAGCCTCTCATACTCAACATGGCTCTGATACCATAAAGAGGATCATAGTTTTTATCAATGTAAATGATAAAATAAATGCGAAATTAAAATAGTAAGACAGAAACACTTACTTGCTAAAAGCTTTAATCAAGCATAAGAGAACATTTGGTACTATGTATTACATTTGACGGGATCATTTAAATTATGAAATAGGTAGCACCCCGAAGTAAAATGGTAGTTAAATTCATTTGAATAGGTCTTCCATGTCCCCAAGAAACATTCCTATTTTAGAGGTGTCTACTTCTAAAATGCAGTCCCACTCACGCATTCTCTCCCCTCCATGGCCATGTCCTGCCACGTCCAACGCCGCTCCATGGCCATGCCCTGGCATGTCCTGTCATGTCCTGCATCTTGCCATGTCCTACGTTCTGCCATGGCCATGTCCTTCCACATCCGACGTCAGGCCATGGCCACGTACGACCATGCCCTGCCATGTCCTGTCATGTCCTTCATCGTGCCACGTCCATGTCCTACCACATTCGACGTCATGCCATGGCCATACCTTGCCATGTCCTGCATCCTGCCATGACCTGCGTCCTGCCATGGTCATGTCCTGCCACGTCCGACGTTATGCCATGGCCACATACGAACAAGCCCTGCCATGTCCCGTCATGTCCTGCGTCATTCCATGGCCATGTCCTGCCACGTCCGACGCCGTGCCATGGCCACGCCCTGCCATGTCCTTCCATGTCTTCCGCTCTACCATGTCCTGCCATGTCCTGCCTACACCGAGTTGGTTACTGAGTTGGTTGTACTTATGCTACACTAGTCTCTTAGAATTAAGGACTACCTACAGCTAGATATGAGTACCTTTCATTTGAAATGGTCCATACGCCTAGGATTACGTAGAAACCTGGGTAACGTCTTGGTAAATTTTGAACACAACATTAAATTTACCGGTATGACCAAGTTGATAGTGCCACACCCAAGTTTGACTCAATTTGGGTGATTCCTTTTGTGATGAGTATTTACCCTTCTTGGAGAAATGAGATCTGAAGTTATCGGTGAATAGCATTGTTTCTACTCAAGGCTATGGATAAGATCCCTTTCAGTATATGGCACCTAAGAAGAGAGCAAGAACTGGACACAATGGTCACAAAAAATAAATTTAAAATAATCCCATAAGGTATGGATAAGATTCCTTCGCGTGCAAAATTCACACTTTTATGAACTTGTCGCCTGTGAATTTTATTTCACTTGTTCAGTTAATGTAAAGGTGTTCCTTTCTGTTATATGTTGTTTACATGAGGCCACGATTGGTATTGTTATGAGTTATGTTACATCGTTAGATTGTGTACATGTTTTAGGATGCGATTCTGGGGCTATCTTACAGGTGAATAGGCCTAGTTACAAAGGAAACTCTAGCAAAATTTTTGAAAATTTAGGGAGGTAGTCAAATTTCGGGCAGCTGGTTTGTGGTATGAAAGTTGAGTTGTATAAGATGCTAGTAGTGAACCTTGGCCCTTATTCGAGGACGAATGATCTTAAGCGGGGGAGGATGTAAGGCCCCGTAAAATATTTCCTAAAAATCGGGGTTCCGTGATGCCGGCGTAGGCGTAGAGGTTATCATGAAAACAATACAAATCTTATGGGGATTCCACGCACATGGCGGTGACTGTGTTCTAATGTTCACTCAAAATCACCAAATATGTCTTTGATTGTTCTAGTGAAGGAATGAAGGTTGATCCTCAGAAAATTGTAGCTGTGAAGAATTGGTCGAGGCGTACAACTCCAACAGAGATTTGCAGTTTCTTAGGCTTAGCGGGGGTATTACAGATAGTTTATGGAGGGGTTTTCTACTCTTGCCTCTTCGTTGAGTAAATTGACGTAGAAGGCAATTAAGTTCCAATGGTCAGATGCTTGTGAAAGGAGCTTCCAGGAGTTGAAATTTGGATTTCAGTACTTGGGAGAACACTGAGACGTTTGTAGAGAAGCATGATTTAAACAAAAGGTCATTAAATCATTGTTACCCCATGAATTACCTTACTAATGGCCCATTCTAGTTATATTTTGAAATTAAGAGTTTGGGTGATAGAATCTTACCTCTTAGGAAGAAGACCTAGGTGCCTCTCTTGATAATCTTCAAGGATTTAAGTGAGAATTGAAAAGCAATTTGATGAAGATCACTTTATCCCTCTAGGGTCCTCTCTCTCACTCTAAAAATATCAGAAAATATGTTCACAGTGGTCCAAGGAAGGTTTTTTAACGGAATAGGGTCAGGTTTTAAAACCCCTAGACTTAAAGTAGAGTGGGGATCTAGACTCTGTGATGGGCTGACAAGTATTCATGCCCATGTAAAAATCAACCAGCAACGTGCTTCAGCAGATAATGAATGAGGTGAGGAGAGGCAGCCCAGTTATAACGACCCGACCGATTATTTTGAATATTTTAGCCCCGTTCCCCTATTTATTGCCTTCTTCATGTTATATTGTAGTTATGTGACTTGTCGGGGTGGTTGATTTTGTTTGGGGTGAGTTTCGGAGTGAATTGGGACACTTAGTCCTAAAGCTCGAAGCTTATCCAGACAGAAATTTACATGTATTGGTTAGAGAGAATGAACACTTTGCTGTGAGCTAGACATGTTTTTGGCATAACAACTCTCAAGCTTCAATACTAGGACACTTCATGGGCAACTTCAATGCTACGAACAATGTGGGTTACTCACTGAGGCATGATCTAGGTGGACATGAAAGTCATACTGAGATGGGCGGACCATATGATCTTCCTCTAGCGAATTTGTGAAAACCTCAAATTTCCCAGGAACTTTATACGGACAAGTGACCCCCTTTCAATGGACATGTACACATATAATAGGTGTTGAAATATGCTCTCATGTTACTAGACAGTGAAAAGGGTTCATGATACTATTCATAAAGGAGTAAAATAGTTGTTCTAATCATAGGAGCCATATACACCGGAGAGAAAAATAGTGGCTCAAGAAGGATCTCAACACTAGGCTGCTTTACATTCGATATTATTAACCTCTACGCCTGCCCCGGCATCACGGAACCCCGGTTTTTAGGAAATCTTTCATGGGGCCTTACGTTTGGTGGTTCTTCTAGTGGCGGCAGGTCAGCATTCAAGGGAGGGTCAATAGGGCCATCTCAATCCTCTGCTCAGTCTTCGGTTAGTGAACCGCCATCAACGGACGTCTGGTACGTCCTGGTAATCCAAGCCATTAGTACTGGTTTGGGTACCAAAGTGATGTACACCTGATAGCACGGGTTAAATCACTTCATTTATGTAACACCCCAAAAAATTTCAAAGTACTTAAGCGCTATTAAGAAAGTTTATGTGCACTAATTATATTATTTTCTGTGCAGACGAGGACTATTAATATGATGGATATCAATTGGATATGATAATAAGTGTACGAGGTATATTATAAGTAATGTGGGGTCTAAAGAGAGCCCTAAGCCCAAGTCAAGTTGGAAATTTTATGATAGACCAAATGTACTCAATCCATGCCCATAAGTGGCTGCTTTAACTAATGCTTTACTTTACAAATATATCCAGTGTGATTCGAGCTCTTACATACTCATGTGTGGAAATTGTATACTGACATTTCTGGGAAAGTGTATTGCAAGAATAAATGGTGTGTTGATTGCTTATGATTTGATGTATGCTTACATTGCTTGTTGGTATGAGGGTGATCTCCTTGTTTTCCTCCATATTAACCACTATGACATCTACAAGAAATACGAACTTATCCACCTGCACCAAAACATCTTCTACTACCCCCTCGAGTGTTATAGTCATTTGGTTTGCCAGCTGCAAAGATATAGGCTCCGACCTTATCTCTCCAATCTCCTTCTCCAATTTTCTGTAAATAGACAATGGCATTTGATTAATTGAGGCACCAGAATCACATAAAGATTTATCAAAATTAAGAGTGCCTAATAATCAAGGTATTGTAAAACTTCCTGGATCTCCACACTTTTGTGGAAGTTTATTTTGCAAGATTGTACTACAATGATCTGTGAGTTTGACCACTGAGGTCTCTTCTATCTTTATCTTCTTTGTAAGGATCACCTTCAAGAATTTTGCATAAGCTGTCATTTGTGAAAGGACTTCAGTGAATGGCAGATTCACATTAACCTATCTCAGTGTGTCTAGAAATCTCTCAAACTACTTGTCCAACTTTTCTCTATAGAGCTTTTAGGGAAAAGGTAGAGTAGGCATGTGCTTGCTCACATCATCAGATTCTTCCCTTCTTCAAGTTTCCTCCTTTTTCTCAGCTCCCTTTTTGCCTTTCTTCTTCTCATTCTTTTTGTCATTTTCAATTTTCAGCTCCTTCCCACTTTCATGATAATGCCGGCCAATAGTTGGAGGAAGCCGAGACCATCCACATTTGGAAGACGAGACCATCAAAATGGTTAAAGGAAGAAATGATGTCCATGTGTGGCTATTTTAACTACATTCCTCTGACGTGATAAAACATCATTCGCTCATCTATCTATTTTCTCCGAAAGATAGATATTGATTTCCAGTATAATAGTATTATCGAGTTCTCGGACCGCATTCGTGGCTGCAAGGGCTTTGGTGTTTAGTCATATATACTAAATCACAATGACATACTCTCTTTAAGGCGTAAGTCTACTTTATCTGTTATCCTATCATGTATTATTAGTCTTAATAGCTCTATAATATTCCTAATTGTATAGTGTCTCTTATTTATCTTCTTCTTCACGTACTGATCTTTTTTCTTAAGTTATCTTGGAAGTGTTCTTAGTTCTAAGTTATCTTGGGGGTTGGGGATTAAACGTGTTAACTGTGTCCTGTTGTGTCCTGTCTCTGACGGCACTCCCTAGCCTATGGACGACGGCAACTGACGGTAGTTTATGCATGATCCTCTATAATGAAGATGATCATGGTTCTAGCTCATTTGAGAATTTTATCAAACACTAGGTGTGCACAAGATTTCAAGGTCGTTTTATGGAGGATTCCATCATCCCACAACCCAATCTTTACCATGCTTAGTTCAACAATCTTCCTATACCCTTTGATATCACATGCATGTAAAATGCATGATCATCGGACACAGTGGCGGTGCCACTTATGTCCAAGGGGAGTCGATTTGTCAGAAAACTGCATATGGCATAACAATATATGCCATATGTTGAATCTCCTTGTCTTCTTGATGTGTTTACTTCTTTACAGTTGAACAGTAAAATCCTAACTCTGCGACTTATTGAACATGTAAACTGAATCTATAGGGATTTATTCTAATCTAATTAGCAAAAGGGGTCATGGTATTGTCTGAAATTATAGTTCAATTGCATGCAATCCCATCTGGAAAGAGTTAAGTTTGCTATTATGGCTAATCATTGAGATACAAAACAAAATTGATATTCCAAAATTTGCTTTGTGTTAGAGGCCATCCTATCTTGATTATTCTTTATTTTGGCGAAACGAAGTTATAGTATCAAATCTCGTTTGACTAAATCATATTAGGATTTATTGTACATTGCTTTTCTGAAATCACATCTGTGCAGTTATACAAGTTTATAAGCATACATAGGTTAATGCAAGTGTTTGTGCATGTAAAGCATTGAGTATTACAGTGACGGCTTAGTGGTTTATACTCATTTCTATTTCTATACATTTTCTCAATATCTACTGGTGCTTTGGGCCTTAGTAATTAATATTTCTAACTACGCGTAAGTTATGAAATGTAGTCAGCTTATAACATTAGGGCAACATTATACTAATTAATCATGTGTTTGTTAGCTTATAGGCTAGTTGAACTGTATTTTATTGATTTAAACAGTTATACTAATATTTGGTTTATGTTCTCATTTGCACATTTGAAAAATCATTTATCGAAGTACTAGTGAAGGAATATGTCTTTGATTGTTCGACAAAACAATTCTAACGTGATTTAATCTCTCACTACAATTGTGACCAGTTGTACTCACAACCCGATCGTTAAAGAGTGCACGTATGTGGTACATGTTCTTGATCGTGCGATGAATCCCCAGACATATTCATATTACACACTCTCACCTGAGAAGGTGACAAGAATAGGTAAGGCCTCGGGATTAAGCCCATCAAAATAAGAGAGCTGATGGTTTCCTTAAGTTATAAGAATCTCAGTATAGCCTGAATGAACTAGAGGAGTCTAAGATCGGACAAGATCCATGACCAGGGAAGATCCATCCCTCAATAATATCAACCGCGCTCACTGGGGGTGTGTGCAAACTCCGGAGGGGCTCCTGTAGCCCAAGTGCTACCATAAATCAGTATAACCACTACGGCGTGCAGCCCGTTCCCATAAATGTCACTCATAATCAGGCACTCAACCTCACTCAGTCATCAATCTCTCCAGTCTCTCTCTCACGGGCTCACAATGTGGTTATACTAGCCCGAATACAATGATATGATGCATTAATAAATAATAACAGAGACTGAGATAAGATATGAAATGAATGAATATGACTGAGTAAGAAATATCAATGATATCAGTAAGACAACAGCAAGAAATGACCACTATGGGACCCAACAGTCCCTCCAATATGTACCGGATTGATATCGGGTCCGAATTTTTGTTCAAGAACTTGAAATAGGTCTGTTATATCATTTTTGATTTGTGTGCAAAATTTGTGGTCATTTGAAGTTTGATTAGTATGTTTCGGCATTCGTTTTAGAAGTTGGAAGTTCATTAGTTCATTAGGCATGAATCAATGTGCAATTCATGATTTTGGTGTTGTTTGATGTGATTTGAGGCTTCAAGCTAGTTCTTAGCATATTTTAGGACTGGTTGGTATGTTCGGACGGGGTCCTAGGGCCCCGGGTGTATTTCAGATTATGTTCGGACCATTTGTTCGTGTATTGAGATTGCTGGTTTTTCAGTGTTTCTGGTTTCCTTCATCACGTTCGCGAAGGATTTTTAGAAATAGGTTGTGGAAATAAGGAGTGAAAATTACGACAGTACTAGTATTGGATCGAGTCAGGTACCTTATTTCCACCATACCAATCAATACATGCCCTGAGCACGTTCGCAAAGAATTTATCTATCACACTATCTTATGATGGCATGATAGATGCGCTGCGACGTGTGGGATTAAGGTTTGCATGTACGAGATTGTGGTTCATATTTGAATTGAAGGTCAGGAGTTCTAGACAACATTGACGGTTCAGACTAATTATAGGTTATGATAATCGATGTGTACGCATATGATGGGATGCCCTCAGAGGGACGTTATATTCTAGATTGTTTGAAGGTGTTTTAAGTATAGGGGAGAGGGTAAAAAGGTAAGCATGCCCTAAGTAGGCCAATTACACCCTACATAGGCCAGGTGAACTCCTTTTCTCTTTGCCCCCAGAAAAAGGGACGTTAGTACTGTCGAATAGTACTAGTATATATGACTAAACACCCTCTTATAAGAACGAACAGTAATGCAAGTTAGGACAATCATGATATCAGTAAACGCCTCAAGCAGTTACCAAATATCAAATTAGGAATGAGATAAGTTTTCATGTAAATTTCCACATTTTAAGTTGGGAGACCTTTAGTACCTATATACCACAGTTTTGATTATAATTTCCAATATAGTCACCACCATGTGTGCGACATGGCATCTGATCACGACCCGATCGGCTGGGATGTCTCATATGAGACATCATCCTTTTCTATCAATCATCTTGTTTCATATTTCTTGCACATCTCTTCATTTTATTGGCACTAGTGGTCACAATTGTATTATTTCTCTTGGCACGTTGGCCGTGTTTCATATTTCACATTGCGCGTTACGTATTTCGTATTTCATGCACACCTTTTTACTTTCAACTATCATCATGGACTTTCCAACAGTAAGGTATTTCTATTCAAGATATTGAACCACACATATGAGCAAATAAGAGTCATAGGCGCATTATTGTTTCTTACACAATTTTCATTAGCTTTCACTTGAAACACAACTTGAAGTCAAGGCATTTAGATATGCAACCCATACTTTGAACACATTTTCAATAGTTTTGATTCGGGTGGTGAGCACTAAATTTCACCGACTTAACCAAGTCACACAAGCCGTCAAACCCAAGTGTATTGACACAAAACACCGGTAAAGCATCACCACACCAAAGGAACCAATTACCTTTATTACTATGTTGACCCTACACTACCATGCTGACCAATTTCTTCGAATCCTCCTCAACTTGCCTTCAAGTTAACACTTCTCCTTGCCAGTACACTATGATCCTAAACCAAAGATCACCGCAAGAGATACTAGCATGAACCACGTCGTCTAAAAGCCCATAAACCATTATATTTGTAAGGCGCCGTAAAATTTTACATAAAACCATAGGTTTCGTGGTGCTGAGGTAGGCGTATGTGTAAATGATAGCTTGGGTATAGACTTTTTGGATTGAACAGTATGCTGGGGAGTTAAAGGTAAATGATTTGCAGAAAGAGGCATTTCTGCCGCCCACTATGCCATTGCAGAATAGCTCTGCGGGCCGCAAAATGGCCGTAGAGTGAGGCAGTCAATTAGGCAACTTTTGGATGTCATTTCGCGATCAATTATGCGACCACAAAATGATTCGCGGGCCGTACATCGATCGCAGAACCAGCATGGAGATTTTGCGGGACGTACATCGATCGCAGAACCGGCATGGAAATTTTGTGGGCCGTACATCAATCGCAGAACAAGGAAGTGGTGCCCAAATCCAGAGGGCCATTTCGCAGACCGCAGAATCATTATGAGGTCGCAGGCCTATGTCGGGGCTGCTATTTTTCTAATTTTTGAACCCGACCCCATTCTAATAAAACACCATTGGGGATCATTGTAAAGGGGAAAACATATATTTCTAGAGTGAGGGAGTGCCAAAGAGTGAGAAAAGGAGTTCCTAAGCTTTATCCACCAATTCTTACTCAAATATTGGAAGATTAATAAGGAACGCACACTAGGTCTTCATCCTAGAGGTAAGATTCTACACCCTAACCCTTAATTTTGAAATTTAACTAGAAAAGGGTAATTAGTAATATAGTTCATGGGTATGATTATCTCAAACCTGAACACTTATTCATTATGTATCAAAGCTAAGGACAGCTTCCTTATTTCCTTTGCCATGGAATCAAGTTGTACCTGCTCAGATGTGTTAGCATCAACCTGGTGAACACCATTTGATCTTCTTATTCCAGTGTGATATGAACACATTTGGGTTAGCCTCCATAGTCGAACAATATGTTATGATTTGAGTCGTGACAAGTTGGTATCAGAGCCTAGGTTACATAGGTCTCACGAGTCATGAGCAGGTTTAGGTCAATTTCCCAGTAATTGGATCGGTGTAGCTGATCGGTCCACTTTTGCATATGGATTCTTTATGGCACCATTGAGTAAAATGATTGGCAATCGAAGCACAAGTTAAAATCAAACAACACCAGTCATGTGAAATTTACCTTAATTCGCTTACATTTGGCTATTGTTGCACATTTGGATTTGGAATTATATCAAAGAGACGTGAAGACAACTTTTCTCAATGGAGAACTAAACGAAGAAATATACATGGAACAACCTATAGGCTTCATCATTAAAGGCCAAGAAAAGAAGGTCTGTAAATTGAAAAGGTCTATTTATGGCCTGTAGCAATCTTCAAGGCAATGGTATTTGAGAACTCAGTACACCCAGTTCGATCACATATGCAAAAGAAAAGGAACATATTAGTGATGAGGCCCAATAAAATATAACATTCAAATACGACGAAGAGTATGATAGAGTCAATCTGACTGTAACAACTACTATAATTAAGGATGTAGTAAAGACAATGTAAGGCCCAATAGAGTAAACAGATTAATGATCATAGTGAAGCCCTTTTCATTTAGCATTAATCCTAAAGGGATTAATAAGTGTAAATGATTAAGAGATTAGGGAAAAATCCCATTCATGGACAAGATACCCTTTGGATCCTTGGAACGTTAGAGTTTACAAGGGTCTTAGGGACCCTGAGCAATGCTTTTGTCAGGTAGAGCATCTCAACCACAAACTAGATCGCACTCCCAAATTCCCTTACCCATGTCACGCACCGTTTCATCGAAGGACCACCACCTGATCCTTCGCCAAAAACCAACTGGATCAGGATCAAAAGTTGATTTGATTGCCTACATAAGTATTTTTGTTGGCTTGCTTAGAAATTCTAGACAAGATTGTCAATTTATACATCTAGTGAGAATTTAACCCATGTGTGAATCTTCAATTGTTCTATACATAGTCTGATTGTTTTTAAACTACTGTAAGTTAAATTAGAAACTCTTGCTAATTTGAATCAGCTAATAAGGTTAATAGAATTATCATACATATCCTCTCTAGCCCTTTGGATCATCATACTTAGCAATTAAACCTGAATCAGTCTACTAGTGTTTGCCTCTCTTTGTTTCACATTTGTGATTAGTCCTCTCAAAGTATTTTGCTACATGATAAAAATCCTTCCACACACTACAACCCCGATTCAATTATTTCATTTTCATCCACCTTTATAGGTTATCAACAATAAAACATTTCCAATTAAGACTTTAGGTACACATATGAGCAATTAAGAGTCTTAAGAATATTGAGATTTTCTCTCACAATTTTGCATACTAGTTTCATTTGAAAAATGATTCAAAGACGTAATATTTTAATACGCAACCCATACTTTGAAACTCACGGGAACATTAAGGTATTCTATTCTAAGAGAGACGGTTAAGCTTCATACTTATGATCTTGTCACCACTTTTATGTCTTTGATTGTTCGTTGTTCTTTAATAATTATGTTTCCCCACTGATTTTCCACCTAGTGAAGTTACCATAATAAACCTAAATTCTTAAAGGGTAAATATTAGGCACCGGGGTTCCGTGAAGCCGGTGTAGGCGTAGATGTTATCAATAGTAAGCATTTTTGCGGCCTATTCTGCGGACGCAGAACCACTCTGCGAACCGCAGACTGGTCGCAGAGTGGGGTAGTTTTCTAGGGCATTTTTTTGAAATTCAATTTTGCGGCCATTATGTGGCCGTATAACCATTGCATGACCATTATTAATCGTGGTCATTTTGATTTGATTTCAAAGTGTAATTGCTAGTAATCATGATGTCTTCCAAGGCCCACCTCTGTGCTTTGGGATGGGCCAATACTCACTTAGATTCATCATTACGTATCATATCTCAGCATTTCTTTACCATTGTAATAGTCATGTTTCAACGGGAAAACATGAATTACACACGGATTCAAGCCTAATGAATTTTGAAATTTCCAAATTCTACAAACGATGCCGAAACCTATGAAAGCATATCCTATTGACCTCAAATTTTGCACACATATCATAAATGACCCCACGAACCTACTGTAACTTCCGGAATCGGAATCTGACCCCGATATCAAAAAGTAAATAGTTTTTCTTGTGCTTGATGTCTCTAATGAGATGGCCTAACTGATCGGGTCGTGATCGGACTCCATGCTAAGAGTACGGTGCTATTGGTATTATGATTTCTTCCTTTTTCTCCACCAATAGTGCTGATTCAAATTCTGATACATCTTGGTGACACCTGGATGAATAGAATACCGCGAAGTGTGAGCCTTCTCAAGGATAGACTCATGAAACCCATCCACATTGGACACACATATCCGGCCCTGCATCCGCAACACCTCATCATCTCTAATAGAAACTTTCTTGGGATCACCGTGCTGCATTGTGTCCTTAAGGTCAAGCAAATAGGGGTTGTCATACTGACACGCTCTAATGCACTCATACAGAGAAGACCGAGAAACCACACAAGCAAGTGTCACACCCCAAACATAGGGTGCGCGACCGGCGCTCAACCGACATAACCTGACCGAGCAAGCATGTACATTACCTTCTACCCGAACTTATTCAAGAATAACAGTGAAATCCAATTTATTAATTAAGCGGTGAGGAGGATCAAGTAAACAACAACTCAAACTCATTATCAGTAGTTACATCATTTATGTTTCAAAATACATACTCTTTCATAGTTTGATGTGGAACGTGTGACACAATTACAACACTACCAATTTGACATTCCCCATACCAACATACCACCCACGCTATGTCTACGGAGCTCTATTAGATACAAAAGAGTACAATGATAGTGTCAGCAACAAGGCTCCGGCTATACCTCAAAATATGGTGATAAAATGATCAAAACATAAATGACCCCGAGTGAAGTGGGGCTCACCAAATCAGCTCGGAAAAGAGTGTAATGCTATCGCTTATCAGTGTCGCCTGTTGTGGAACCACCTGCATTCATTAAATATGCAGTGCCCCCGGCAAAAGGGACGTTAGTACTGTTGAATAGTACTAATATATACTAAACACTCTCTCAAAGAAATGAGCAGTAATGCAAGTAAGGAAAGTCGTAATATCAGTTAAAGCCTCAAACAATTACCAAATATCAAGTTAGAGATAAGATAAGTTTTAAATAAATTTCAAAATTTTAAGTTGGGAAATCTTTGGTACCGGTATATCACTATTCATAATTTCGATTACGATTTCAAATACATTCACCACCATATGTGTGACATGGCATCCGATCACGACCCGATCGGCTAGGATGTCTCATGCGAGACATCAACCAAATCACAATTTCAATTACCATTCTAACTCAGTCACCACCATGTGTGCTTGAGACGTCCTAGAATGCATGAGTTATCCATGTATACAAATGATAATATGATAAACACAAAACGTCCTAGCAGTTTTGGTCTGAGGCATACTTATGGATCGGTTATGACTTGAAGAGGTTGATTTTAAGGATGACTCGAATGAGGAAATTGCTGGATGCATGATGTGCTATACTTTGTGGGCATATTGGAAATCATGGAATGATTCGGATTTGTTTTTCGTGGTGGATGTAGTATGCACATAGAAGGGATTCACACAGTTTCGTAATATGGGGGTTCTTCATGAGGTATTTGGGTGTTGATTGAGCATAAGTCGTTCGGCTCTTATTGGCAGTGCATTTGAGATTACAGTAGAGTGGATGACTTTCAAAAAAGTTCTAATCAGTTTAAGATTTATCTATCGTTAATGATTCTACATTTTAGCACTTCATAGGTTAAAGAAACAACTTCAAATTCACAAAAGGTCTCTTTGGTGTTGGCATTTTGGTTGTGGTATTATTGGATTACTAAGAGTGAATACAGTGTCTTATGGGCTTTAGGATAACGTGTATTCATGCTAGGATATCTTGTTATGAGCTTTGGTTAAGGATCGTAGTGTACTGGCAACAAGAAATGTTAACTTGAAGGCAAGTCGAGGATAATTAAAAGAATGGGGTCAGCTTGGTTGTGATTCGGGTTGGCATGGTAATACATTTCATTGGTTTTGATGACTTGGTTTTGTGCTAATGTGTTTCAAGAGCTCCCAATGATTTCAACCACGGCTTGGGGCAGATGTTTTCGATAACAATGAGGAATATGTTGGGTGTTGTGATTCTTTCTTGGATAGGGGTCAAGTGGAAGGTTTCTGACTGACAGAATATGTGTCCTGCTTGTAATTCCGGGATGATAATGGGGTTTTCATATTTTTCTTATGATGGCGTGATAGATGCGGTGTGAAGTGTGGGATTAAGGTTTGCATGTACGAGATTGCGATTCATATTTGAATTGAAGGCCAGGAGTTCTAGATAGCATTGATGATTTCAGACTAATTATAGGTTATGATGATCGATGTGTACGCATATGATAGGTTGCTCTCAGAGGGACGTTATATTCTAGACTGTTTGAAGGTGTTTTAAGTATAGGGGAGAGGGTAAAAAGGTAAGCATGCCCTAAGTAGGCCAATTACATCCTACTTAGGTGAACTTAGGGCATACTAGTTCACCTGACAAAAAAAAAGAGTTCTTATGAGAGGTTGTGCTCACTTGTACAACCATTCACGTAAATATATGACATGGCCTACTTAGGGCATGCTCAATCTGAACACCTTGTCAGAGTTTGTCTTCCCAGTGAGACTATCTTTTATTTCTATAACATTCATACGGAACCTTTAACTACCCAACTCTTATATGAATATTTCTTAAGTATTACAATGTTATATCTGCGAGACTGAATTCCCCATGTTGGTGTTCACTATGTTTATCTTGCACGATCTATTGATTTGTCTGTATCCTCTTGTCTAGCCATAACTAGGCTCTTCCTGAATCAACTACTAACTACTCATTGGCTCATTCTCATATCAATATTCTGCGTAATCTTTCGTGGGTCTTTTCCTTTATCTTAACTTACATCCCGCACTGGCTCCTTATTAATCAATAACATCTCAGGCAGGAACCCTTACTTCCTCTCCTTGACGTCATGTTTGCATAATGCTCTGGTATCATAGCATATCTGTAGGCTTTGAAGATCTCATCCACTTTTCATGTTATCGCATTCTTCCTTTATCATTCCATAATTACTAGATCCACTTAATTCCGACTTAATGTCGCATCACTCCATATTCCCCCTTTATGGGAGTACAAAGAGTTGGAGCCACGAGGATCTACCTATAGATATTTTACCTCTTCATCTTTGGTATCATTTCAAATCATCGATGACCCTTACTCGCCTTGCGGAAATCCTTCTGTATTAAGGATAATAAAATTCCTTATTCGCGAGGGTGACACTTAGTATAACTGGAACATATAGTCCCTTAAGCTTAACTTTGCTCACATTGCTTGCTTTAGGGAAGCATCTTCCTGACTAACCATTCTCTGAATTTCTCATGAATCTTCTTCTGTTGTCCCCAGGATTATACGGAACATACTAAATCACGATGATAAGGTACCGAGTCAGATTGTATGACGGCCTTATGACCCACTTTACTGGCTACCATTCATGTATACTGTCCAATTTGAATATTGATAAAACCTATTATCACTTCCAGAATCTGGAATTCGGCTCAGAAGAATTATAGTACAGTCAAACAAGCGATTTTGTCTATAGGACTATGTATTACAAAGTTTCAAGACGATTTAATTAATAAAGAATTTTTGTTAAGAGTTGATTGTAAATCAACTAAAGAGATTTTACAAAAAGACGTTAAAAACCTCATTTCAAAATAGATTTTTGCCGGATGGCAAGCATTATTATCTAGTTTTGATTTTCACTCCTTAGGCACTTATTCATGCCTCCATCTTTGTATGTTGATATCGTGTTATAATGATCTACCCCTGGCTCAACGCATACGACAGTACTAGTATGCCCCAAGTAGGCCATGCCACCCTCCCTTTTTCATGGAGTTCACCTGCCTCAGAAGGTCAATTGAGCACCTTCAAACTTAATGATGTTCAAATTCAGAGAACAACATTCTGGAACAAATACACCCTATTTATTTACGTGTATGGTTGTACAAGTGTTCTACCAAAATTCAAATAAATAAGCAAGAGTAGGGACAATGAATGGCACATAAGAAACGATCACCACAAAATGTACACGGTCTAACTCACACAGGGTATGCACGCCATTACACAAATAACAATAATAACAATGCCCCCAGTCAGGGTCGATTTCCTCAGGGAGCTAACAATGGGTGTTAGAGTCTATCCTTGATGCGTGGAGATAAAACAAGTTAAATACACTTCCAAAAAAGTTGATTTTGCTAATTACTTGCAGAAACTATACTCTCAATGATCAACTAGAGAAATGAAACTATAAATTGACTAATTGTTTTTGGTTATTTTCAAATAGGTGAAAAGGCCTAGGGATGTAACCTTTGCCTAGGTATTCTCCTAATGGGTTAATTATGTTAACACTTGTTTTAGTAATTGGGGTTTATCATAGGTGTCAAATCTAAGTTATCCACTCAATACCTCCCGGTCATAGAGTGATTTTGCCCAATTTGGCTTTCTCAAGCTCAAATGGGTATCAAGATAAATAGTTGATATGATCTGAAGTTGGATTTTCCCTATCTCTAATTCAAACCCTTTAATTAGGCTAGTCAAATCTTTAACTGGCCCAATTTCTTATTAGCCATGCTTTCCTAGACTAGTTCCCTCTTTCTCAAGGAAAGAGCAAGTCAAAAAGACATTAATCAATATTTGGAACCATTAATTATAAAACTAAAGCATGAACAAGACTGAATAACAAACAGCCAATCATAAACAAGGGTTAAATTAAATACCCATAAGATTGACATACTAGGGTTGGGTCACAACCCTAGTAAGAATCGAGCTACTCATAGTAGAAAATGAAGAAAAGAAAGAAGAAACACTAATTAAAGCCGTAATATTAAATTGAAATGATAAACTATGATGTTTTTGTCCAACAATGATCACAAATTACCCAAAATGGAAAACTACAATGGCTATAGCGAGGAAAACATCCAAACATGACCTTAAAAAGTGATTTGCGTCAAAAACTTACCTTCGGGAAGTTCTACTGCCGCATAATTCCATGTGCGGTCCGCACATTTCTTGCGTCTGCAGTTTGAGAGATTCTACAGCCGCACAATTTGATCTGTGGTTGCACTTTAGCTTCTACGACCGCACAAATCATGTGTGGTCCACACTTCTAGCAAGACTTCATTCTTGGTCATTTTGCACACTCTATGAACTTTTTGAATTTTTGTCAGTGCAACCATGTTCTATAGCCGCACTTCTCTTCAATCACTTCTGGGATTCTACATAAGATCTGCGGCCGCAGAAAGAATTCTGCGGTCCGCACTTCAGGTCTGTTGTGCCCCTTCTTTCCTTGTAAGCCGGAACACTCCTTTTTTAGTTGGATTTCATCATTAGAGTGCAAATCTCCAATATTCTTGCAATTTGCACACATCGATTAGTTTTGGGAATATAAATCAACACTTTTAGACTAAAGCTAAATCAAAAAGTTACTAAAACGTTGTCAAAATCCACACTTATCAACTCCCTCAAACTTAAGTCTTTGCTCATCCTCTAGAAATTAGATTAGTTCCCACCTCCTCAGAGTGAAAGATCATTTTAGTGAGTCAATGGTAAGCCATCCATACTCAGTTGGGACCAGCAATTATACACAACACTCATGCATTGTCAACAAGTTGACCATTCACATATCATGCACCTATAGTTCTAATGTGACATTTGAGCCTCAAGAATTGACTTTACTCATCGAGGACTCTTGTTCTATCATGTAGATCATGGTGGAATCCAAATTTTTCTTCCTCTACTTTCCATTTGCAAAGTTCACTATTAAGGTTAGCACTCAGTCTTTAGATCAATGAAAGGTTTACTCTTCTCTCACAACAAAATGTCACAAGTGCGACTTCAAGTACCATAGGCTTGCCCCTGTGTACATCACCACTAATGTAAGCTTACTCGGTAAAAAATCAAGTAGGACTTATTTCGGGTTGTAATGAAGGATTTTGGATTGGGGTAGGATACCATATGGTTAAGTGGTTATACCTTTCCTTAAGCACTCCATATATCTTCGTTTCTTGGCTCTCAATTACCAATTTTTATAGGCATTCTCTTTTTCTTGGGGACTAGAGAGACTTGACATCAATCTTTATTGTGCATTTCATTATTTTTCTCCCTCGATGCTCACGTTAGGGATCATTACCTCTTTTTGAATCATCAACCCTTCCTTTATTATCTTTCTTGCATTTTCTCTTTTTGTTTTTTTTGTTCTTTCTTTTTTCTTGCCTTCTCTTTTCATAGAAATCATTTGTTTTATCTTTTTGATGCCTTGTTACCTTTTTCAAATTCCTCAACTCTCCCTCATTATGCCTTAGACCACTTATTTCACAAGAGTGTTAAGGAAGGTCCGGGTGCCAAGAGAGGATCACGACAAAATGGGTAAAGGCTTATATCATGGTTATCAAATGAGAAAGGCTAGAA
>AWOL01S0043075.1:2706-18903 GCA_000715115.1 Nicotiana otophora
GGTTTTTGTGTACATCTTATGTATGTATTTATATATATATTATGGGTAGGTCGGGGCCCTGTTCCGATCACAATATATCTATCAGTAGAGGCTTGTAGACATATCCTGTTGGTTAATGCAGTATGTTGGGTTTGTAGGCATGGTATGTATAATTTGGTGGTTTGTCAGCTGTAGTAGCTATGACGGCCTTGTCGGCCTAGCTTTATATTGATGTTTAGTTAGCGCTAGTTTCCATTCAGTTTTATATTTTGCTTCGCAAATTGTCTTGCAAGGTGGCCCCATGGCCAAAGTATGACATTATATGTTCAGAGTCCCTCAGTCGCAATTTGGTACGCCAGGTTAGGTGAGGCACCAGGTGCTGGTCTCGCTCCTAGGTTCGGGGCGTGACATGGCATGTGAGTTGTCCATGCAGTTTTGATAGAAATATGGGCACGAGATGCCGTGGAAATATGCAAGTGGGCTGAGACGTGCGTTACAAAAATATAAAAGTGGGCTGAGACCCGTGTTTTATGATTATAAAATGAGGTGTCACAGAGTGATTTTTATTTGAAAGAATTTATATTCGAAAGAAATTTATTTGAAAGAAGTGTATCCAAAAGATATTTATTTGAAATTGTGATGATCTAATATGTTATCTTTAATTTTAAACATTCATTTCTATATTCTGAGACTTTCAATAGTACCCTTCAGCATCCCTCGGCTTGTGGGTGTAGTCCATAAATTTTGTCGGAAAGTTTTTGTATGAAAATTTGATTAAAATGGGAATGGAGCTTCAAAACTCATTTGAGTTTACTTCGGTCCACGTTTTGAGCAAACAGACTCGGATCAGTATTTTGACAGTTTTGGTTGGTCCGTATCATGATTTGAGACTTGGGTGTATGCCCATAATCGAATTCAAAAATCCCTACCTCGAATTATCGGCATTTGAGGGAAACTAGAAATCTAAAGGGTAAAGACTTCCAAAGTTTGACCGTGAATTTGACTTTATCGATATCAGAATCGGATTGGGATTCTGAGAGTTGGAATAGCTCCGTTATGTCATTTATGACTTGTGCGCCAAATTTGAAATCATTCCAGATTCATTTAATATGTTTCGGCACGGTTTTTGTACTGTGAAAAAGTTTTAAACTTATAAGTCAGAATTGTTGTCCCGAGGGCCTCGGTGGATTTTAGATTGTTGACGAAATTTAATTTGGATATTCTAGAATGTTTCGATGTCGTTTCTTCAAGAATAAGTGGTATCACATCAGAAAAATGATCACTAAATTTATTTTTGATTGAATCATTAGATCCGTGTTAAAATTTTAGAGCCATAGAAAAATAAATCGTCGAATTCGTACATCGTATGAGAGAGTTATGCCCATTTCCGTGATGGGATATAAAACAGCACGTCGTCAGCGTCTAGGGTAGCGTGGGGCGCTATCCCTGGTGCTGGGACTTCTGGAAGTTCTGGAAACAGCGCCACAGGCAGCGCCCCATGCCACATGTGGCTATATAGACATAAACCCCCATAAAACGGGGAGTTTTGCTTATTTTACTCATTTTTGAGTTTTGAGTCTCAGATTTGGACGATTCCAAAAGGGTTTTTCACGAATTCGACTCGGGTAAGTGTTCTCTATCCGAAAGTGATTGTACTTCATAAATCCATATCAATATTCATCATTTATTTCGGATTTGGATGGAACAAATTGGGATTTTTATAAAACTTTTCAAAAACGAAAATTTGAAGATTTGAAAGACAATTTGATGTCGGAAATAGATAATTTTTGTATATCTGGACTCGTATCGGAATGAGTGTTCGAATTTCATGAGTTTTTTCGGGATTTGAGACGTGGGTCAGACTGTCGGTGTTTGACATGAATTTCAAATTTTAATCCGTAAAATTAGTAATTTCATATGGAATTAATTCCTACGATCCGTGTTGAGAATATTGAATTGTTTGTGACTAGACATGAAGCTTTCAGACATCAATTCGTGAGGCAAAGGTTTATTGAAAACTTGTATTTGATTATGAAGTGAGGTAAGTGTCGTGGTTAATCTTGACTTGAGGGAATAGAACCCTTGAATTATTGTTTCGTGAATTTCATGTTTGACGATGTATACGCGAGGTGACGAGTACCTATACGTCATCACATTGATTGTTTGCACATTTATCTGGAAATCATAAATTATTTTAAATCATGAATTAATTATTTCTCTCATATATCTTGGTTAATTTAATGCCTTGAATCCATGCTATATTTGCTACATGCTTATTTGATTTATGTGACTTAATTGTTACTTGACATTTAGCATATTAAATATTAAATTGTCAAATCCTCTTTAATTTCCGCAATTAATTGCTACTTGTCATCACTTGTTTCTAAATATATTATAATTATTATATGCTTGTTGTCTTACAATTTCATATTAATTGTTACATTTGTGGAATAATTTCTTTTATAAGAATTGGTAAATTATATTATTGAGGAGCGGGTTGCACGTCGCAATATAAATGCAAGTGAATATATTGGAGGAGCGGGCTGCACGCCGTAACAGAATTGATTGAAAGTTAATATATCGGAGGAGCGGGTTGCACGCCGCAACAGAATTGATTGAAAAGATATATTAAGGGTCGGGTTGCATGCCGAAACAAAATTAAATGAAAATGAATATATTGAGGGATCGGTTTGCACACAGCAATAGAATTGAATATGAATATATTGTGAGATCGGGTTGTACGCCTCAACGGAAAGAGATTTAAGTAATAATTGGTTATGACTGTCGAGTTGTCTTGATTGTTGATATGATTTACCGGTTTAATTTCAATTCATGTTTTCCAATATTGTTGTTATTATTATTATTGCGTACAGGTTAATGTAAGTGACCCGCATTAGCCTCATCACTAGTTCGTCGAGGTTAGGCTCGGCACTTACTGGGTACATAGGGTCGGTTGTACTATAATACACTCTGCACTTCTTGTACAGATACCAGAGTTGGTCCCAGTGGCGTACAGTAGATTTGCTCGGATTCAGCTATCCACAGGAGACTTGAGGTGTAGCTGAATGGCGTTCGTAGCTCTAAAGTCCCCATTTACTTTATTTTAGCTGCGTATTTTTGTCAGACAGATTTATTTTCATTCAGACCCTTATTTGTATTATTCTAGTAGCTCGTTCACTTGTGACACCAGTTCTGGGATGGTATTTAGACATCGCTATTATTATAGTTTACTCACTTTATTTCAGATTTTATTCCAATTATTAGTTTCTTTATTATTAATTAAATTAAATTGTTAAAAAATGGTTAAAATTATTCTAACATTGGCTTGTCTAGTAAGTGAAATGCTAGGCGCTATCACAGTTCCGAAGGTGGGAATTTCGGGTCGTGACAAGTTGGTATCAGAGCACTAGGTTACATAGGCCTCACGAGTCACGAGCAAGCTTGGTAGAGTCCGAAAGATCTGTACGGAGACGTATGTACTTATCTTCTAGAGGCTATGGAGTTTAGGAACAATTTAGCTTATATTCTACTTTGTCGTGTGATTTTATTCAATCTTTGATGATTGAACTCTTCTATTCTTGTCCTCTCACAGATGGCGAAAAAACGCATTGTGTCTACAGCCGGACGGGAGCTAGATCCCCCAGTGACAACTACAACTAGGGGCAGAGGACGAGGCCAAGGACACGCTAAAGGCTGGGGTAGAGGCAGAGGCAGAGCGCAATCTAGAGCTCGAGCAGCAGCACATGTTGTGTAAACTCGGGTGGATTTAGAAGCGGAGGTTCAAGTTCAGACTGTACCTATTGGACCAGTTCAAGTTCCTGAGGGATTCATAGCGACTCTAGTAATTCAGGACGCTCTAGTCCATGTGGTAAGTCTTATGGAGGGTGTGGCCCAAAATGGTACATTTCTAGTGGCACTAGCCATCTCACATGATGGGGGAGGAGCACAAACGCCCACTACTACCGCTCCGGGGCAGACAACTCCCCAGTATCAGGCTCCAGTAGCCCATCCAGTTGGGGTAGCTCAACCAGTTGTTGTAGCATAGGCCGTTGATAGAATTGCTCTGTCTTCTGAGGCTTTGTTGAGGTTGGACAAGTTTACCAAGTTATTTCCAATCCATTTAAGTGGTATGCCTTTTGAGGACCCACAGGATTTTCTTGACCGCTGATATGAAGTGTTGCAGAACATGGGGATAGTCGAAAGCAATGGGGTTGATTTTGCTATGTTTCAGATGACTGATTCCGCCAAGATGTTGTGGAAAAATTATGTATTTACTAGACCAGCTGGTTTGCCTGCACTTAGCTGGGAGCAGTTCTCGCAGCTATTTTTGTAGAAGTTCCTTGCTATCACACTGAGGGAGAATTACCACAAGCAGTTTAAGCATCTCCAGCAGGGAAGTATGTCAGTCACTCAGTATGAGACCTGTATTGTAGATCTAGCTAGTTTTGCCTTTTTTGTCTGCTTCCTACCGAGAGAGAGAGAGAGAGAGAGAGAGAGAGAGAGAGAGAGAGAGAGAGAGAGAGAGAGAGAGAGAGAGAGAGAGAGAGAGAGAGAGAGAGAAAAAAAGTGAGGAGGTTCATTTGATGGACTCATTCAACCTAGCAAGCTATAGATGGACAAGGAGACCGAGAGTGAGATTTCCTTTTAGACGGCTGCTAATGTCGCGAGGCAGATCGAGATTGTTCTTTCATAGGTGAGAGGGCCAGTGTCAGATAAGAGGCCCCGTCATTCTGGTAATTTCAGAGGCGCCTGATCTGGAGGCATGAGTACTTATGGTAGGGGTCATCCTCCCAGGCCATTTTATTCCGCACTTCAGACTTCTCAGGTGCTTCTGGGAGTCAAGGTCCTTATGTTCCTTACCATGGACAGCTAGCATTCAGTGCACATTCAGCTCCTATTAGTACACCACCACTCCAGAGTCACTGTGGTAGTTATCCGACCTGTTGGGGTCAGCTTCAGCTTCAGCTTCAACAGCCATGATAGCAGGATGGGTGTTATGAGTGTGGGAACATTGGCCACGTCATGAGGGATTGTCCTAGGTGTTTTAGCAACAGATCTTAACAGAATTCTTGTGCCATCATACCGGCACCGGTTGCTCCACCGCCCGCGCGGCCACCTAGGTCCAGGGGTTAGACAGCTAGAGATGGAGGTCCGATTATTAGAGGTGGAGCCCAGCAAGTTAGGGGCCGTCCCAAAGATATAGCTCCAAGTGGTGGGGCCCAACACCGATTTTATGCTTTTCCAGGTAGGCCTAAGGCCGAGTCATCTGATGTTGTGATCACATGTATTGTTCCAGTTTACCATAGAGATGGTTCAGTTTTATTTGATCCAGGATCTACGTATTCCTATGTGTCCTCCTACTTTGCTTCATATCTGGTTATGCCTTGTGATTCTGTGTGTGTCTACACTGGTGGGAGATTCTATTGTCGTAATTTATATCTATCGTTCGTGTGTGGTTACTATCGGGAGTCTAGAGACTAGCATAGATCTTCTACTTCTTGACATGGTAGATTTTATGTCATCATGGGTATGGATTAGCAGTCACCTTATCATGCTATGTTGGATTGTCATGCCAAAATGGTGATCTTAGCGATTCCGAGGTTACCAAGAATAGAGTGGAAAGGGACCCTTGGCCATTCCACCAGCAAGGTTATCTCTTATGTGAAAGCTTGGCGTATGGTCAAGAAGGGGTCTCTAGCTTATTTGTCTTATATTTGTGATCCCAGTGCGGATATTACTTCTATGGATTCAGTCCCAGTTGTCAGTGAGTTTTTAGATGTATTTCCTGCGGATTTGCTGGGGATGCCACCCGACTGAAATATTGACTTCTGTATTGAAATGGCTCCGGACACCCAGCCCATTTCTATTCCCGGCCCTGCCGAAACTAAAGGAATTGAAGGAGGAGTTACAAGACTTGCTTGACCTGGGATTCATTACACCTAGCGCCTCGCCCTGGGGTGCACCAGTGTTATTTGTATAGAAGAAAGATGGTTCAATATGGATGTGTATAGATTATCGGCAGTTGAACAAGGCTACTATCAAGAACAAGTATCCATTTCCAAGAATTGATAACTTATTCGATTAGCTTCGGGGTGTCAAGGTGTTTTCAAAGATCAATTTGAGGTCTGGTTACCATAAATTGAAGATTAGGGAATCCGATATTCCTAAGACAGCCTTTCGGACTCGGTATGGGCATTATGAACTCCTAGAGATGTCATTTGGGCTGACAAATACACCAGCAACATTTATGGATTTGATGAACCGAGTATTCAAGCCCTATTTGGATTCTTTTGTGGTTGTATTCATTGATGATATCTTGATTTACTCCAGCGGTTGAGAGAAGCATGAGTAGCATCTTCGGATTGTGCTTCACACTTTTAAAATAACCAGTTATATGCCAAATTTTCAAAATATGAATTTTGGTTAGTCTTAGTTGCCTTTTGGGGGCATATTGTATCGACAGAAGGCATAAAAGTGGATCCTAAGAAGATTGAGGCAGTTCAAAATTGGCCTAGACCTACATAAGCTACAGAGATCCGGAGTTTCCTAGGGTTAGCAAGTTACTATTGCCGGTTCGTGGAGGGGTTTCCATCCATAGCATCCCCAATGACCAAATTGACCCAGAAGGGTGCCCCATTCGGATGGTCAGACGAGTATGAGTTGAGCTTAAAGAAGTTCAAGACTTCTTTGACTACGGCACCAGTGTTGGTATTTCTCACAGGTTCAGATCTTATAAGGTGTATTGTGATGCATCTCGCATTGGGCTTGGTGTATTATTAATGTAAGATGGGAGAGTGATTGCAAATGTGTCGCGGCAGTTAAAGGTTCATGAGAAAAATTACTATGTTCATGACTTAGAATTGGCAGCCATTGTTCATGCGCTGAAGATTTGGAGGCATTACCTTTATGGTGTCTCGTGTGAGGTATTCACTGATCATCGTAGTCTACAGTATCTGTTCAAACAAAAAGATCTCAATTTGAGGCAGAGAAGATGGTTAGATCTGTTGAAAGACTATGATATTACCATTTTGTATCACCCCGGAAAGGCCAATATGGTGACCACTTCTTTGAGTAAAAACATTGTGAGTATGGGCAGCCTTTTGTATATTCCAATTGGTGAGAGGCCATTAGCTGCAGATGTTCATACTTTAGCTAATCAATTCGTGAGGTTAGATGTTTCTAAGTCTAGTCAGATCCTAGCTCGCACAGTCGCTCGGTCTTTCTTGTATGAGCGTATCAGAGAGCGACAATATGATGATCCTCATTTTTTTGTCCTTAAGGACACAGTGCAGCACGGTGGTGCCAAGCAGGTTTTTGTAGAAGATGATGGAGTTTTGCGAATTAATTCTTGAAGAGGCCCACAGCTCCCGGATTTCTATTCATCAAAATGTATCAAGATTTGTGGTAACATTATTGGTGGAGGAGAATGAAGAAATATATAGTTGCATATGTAGTTTGGTGTCTAAATTGTCAACAAGTCAAGTACGAGCATCAAAGACCTGGTGGTTTACTTCAGAAGTTAGAAATTCCTGAGTGGAAGTGGAGCGTATCACTATAGATTTTGTTGTTGCACTCCCGCAGACTCAGAGGAAGTTCGATGTAGTATGGTTCATTGTGGACAGGTTGACTAAGTCAGCATATTTCATTCTAGTAGCAGTAACCTATTCTTCAGAGCGGTTAGAAGAGATTTACATTCGCGAGATTGTCCGCCTTCAGGGTGTGCCTGTGTCTATCATTTCTGATTAAGGTTCGTAGTTCACCTCGCACTTCTGGAGGGTTGTACAATGTGAGTTGGTCACACGGGTTGAGTTGAGTACAACATTTCATCCTCAGACGAATGGACAGTCCGAGCGCACTATTCAGACACTGGAAGATATGCTTCGCGCTTGTGTTATAGACTTTGGAGGTTCTTGGGATCAGTTCTTGCCACTTGCGTAATTTTCCTATAATGACGGCTACCAGTGTAGCATTCAGATGGCTCCATATGAAGCATTATACAGGAGGCGATGTCGTTTGCCAGTTGGCTAGTTTGAACCGGGAGAGGATTTGTTGTTGGGTACCGATTTGGTACAAGATACCTTGGATAAGGTCGAGATTATTTAGGATCGACTTCGTACAGCTCAGTCTAGGCAAAAGTGTTATGTCGACCGTAAGTTCGTGACATTGCATTCATGGAAAGAGAAACAGTATTGTTCCTTCTTTCACCTATGAAAGGTGTAATGAGATTTGGAAAAAGGGCAAGTTGAGCCCTAGGTATATCGGGCCCTTGAAATCCTTGAAAGGGTGGGTGAAGTAGCCTACAGTCTTGTGCTACCACCTAGTTTATCAGCAGTCCATCCGGTGTTTCATGTATCCATGCTCCGAATATACCATGGTGATCCGTCCCATGTATTATATTTCAGCTCAGTCCAATTGGACAAAGATTTGACTTATGAGGAGGAGTCGTTAGCTATCCGGTAGGTCCGATAGTTAAGTTCTAGGAGTTATCCTTCAGTTCGAGTGCAATGGAGAGGTCAATCGATTGAGGCAGCAACCTGGGAGTCCGAGTCGGACATGCGGAGTAGATATCCACACCTTTTCACCAGCTCAGGTAATTTTCGAATTCCGTTTGAGGACGAATGTTTGTTTTAGAGGTAGAGAATGTGATGACCCAATATGTTATCTTTAGTTTTAAAAATTCATTTTTGTATTCTGAGACCTAGAATAGAAACCTTCAAGATCCCTCGACTTGCGGGCGCAGTCTGTAAATTGTTCTAGAATGTTTTTGTGTGAAAAAATGATTAAAATGTGAAATGGAGCTTCAAAACTCATTTGAGTTGACTTCGGTCAATGTTTTGAGCAAACAGACCCGGATAAGTATTTTTAAAGTTCCGGTAGGTCCGTATCATGATTTGGGACTTGGACGTATGCCTGAAATTGAATTCGGAGGTCCCTACCTTGAATTATCGGCATTTAACGGAAACTAGAAATCTAAAGGCTAAAGATTTCCAAAGTTTGACCGTGAATTTGACTTTATCGATTTCGGACTCGGATTGAGATTTCGAGAGTTGGAATAGCTCTGTTATGTCATTTATGACTTTTGCGCCAAATTTGAAATCATTCTGGATTCAGTTAACACGTTTCGGCACGAGTTTTGTAATGAGAAAAAGTTTGAAACTCATAAGTACGTATTGAAGTGTGAATTGTAATTTCGATATTATTTGACGTGATTTGAGTCCCCAGGTAAGTTAGTATGATGTTTTAGGACTTGTTGGTATATTTGTTTGAAGTCACGAGGGCCTCGGGTGGATTTCGGATGGTTGACGGAATTTAATTTGGATATTCTAGAAAGTTTCGACATCATTTCTTCAAGAATAAGTGGTATCACATCAATACAATGATCTCCAAATTAAGTTTTGATTGAATCATTAGATCCGATTGAAATTTCGGAGCCATAACAAAAAGAATCGTCGAATTCGGACATCGTATGAGTGCGTTATGCCCATTTCCGTGACAGGATACAAAACTTCCCGTCGTCAGCGTCCAGGGTAGACTCCGGAGGGGCTCCTTCAGCCCAAGCGCTATAATAGCTAAATCCAGGCTTAAATAAATAAACATAAAAATCACTTAGAATCTTCAGTCTCTCGGACTTTTAATGACACGAAAATCAACCCGACATAATGATATGATGTATCAATAAATGACAACAGAGACTGAGATATGATATGCAAGTGACAGATGTGACTGAGTACGGAATTATATTTTAAACAAATAGTTCAACAACAATACGACCCATGTGGGTCCCAAAATATATCGGTGTGTAGCCTAAACATGATCTTTAATATGAGTTTCAGCTCAATTTCTCTTACACGTAAAGGATATGCGGATAGTGACATTTATTTAATTATGCAACCCCACAGAATCAACTAAGTCATAATTCCTATGATGCACGCCCACACGCTCTTCACTTAACATGTGTGTCATCTCCAAACAATTCATACAACACGTACTTCAGGGATTCATACCATCAAAACCAAGTTTAGAAGTGTTACTTACCTCAAACTTGTAATTCTTTACTCCGCTATGCCTTTACCTCGCGAATTGGTCTCCGAAAGCCTTGTATCTAGCCACAATTAATTTGATTCAGTAAATACAAATTATTGGAATTAATTCCATATGACAATACCAATTTTCCAACAAAATCCAAAATTGCACTCAAAAAGCACCCCGTGGGCCCCACGTCTCGGTACCCGACAAAAGTTACAAAATCCGAAAGCCCATTCAACCACGAGTCCAACCATACCAATTTTACCAAATTCCAACAACGAATCGACCTCCAAATCTTCAATTTAAGGTATAGAAAAGTTTTACCATTTTCAAACCAATTCACTAATTTCATGATAAAAACACCAATAGATTCATGTATTTTAACCAAAATCAAGTTAGGAATTCTTACCCCCAATGTTTTCCTTGAAAAACTCTCGAAAAATTGCCTCACCCGAGCTTCCTTGGTCTAATAATGGAAGAATGAGACGAATTTGGACTTTATTCTGCTGCCCAGGGGTTTGTTCTTCACGTTCGCGACCCTCCACTCGCGTTCGCGGTGAACAAATTCCTCAACCGTGATTTTCCAATTCTTCCCAGACAGTCTCTAGTATAATGGTCATAACTCTCTGTACACATCTCCAAATAACTAATGGTTTCTGAAAACTAGACACCAAGGGCTATAACTTTCATTTGTTGCTCATCTCTTAATCCCTTATAGATTGCGAGATATAAGCTTCCAAAGTCAGCCATGTGCAGTAGAGATTTCCAAACTCTTCCTAGATAGCATGTAGTGTATCTACCATAACTTTTTATACACAACTCCAAATGGCAAATGGTTTACTATTCTAAAAACTAGAGACAAAGTACTACAACTTTCATTTTTGGATCATCTCCAAATTTCTTATAGATTGCGAGATATGAGACTCCAAAGTCAGACGTGTGCAACAGAGATTTCCTTCTTCGCGAACGCGAAGAACAAAATCCCAGAAGCCAAGTTCTTTTTCACGAACGCGAGAGGCTCCTTGCGAACGCGAAGAACAACACCAGACATCAGAAAATCAGCATCCAAAGTAACCCAAAATGATTCGAAACACACCCGAATGAAATATCCCAACAAGTCCTAACATATCATATGAACTAATACGAAACCTCAAATCGCATTAAACAACGCTAATACCACGAATCTTACCCCAATTCAAGCTTAATGAAACTAAAAATTTCCAACTTCTACATTTGACGCCGAAATCTATCAAATCAAGTTCGATTGACCTCAAATTTTGCTCACAAGTTATAAATGACATAACAGAGCTATGAGAATTTCTAAAACTAGATTCCGACTCTGATATCAAAAAGTCAACTCCCCAGTCAAACTTCCAAATTTAAATTTCTATTTTAGCCATTTCAAGCTTAATTTAGCTACGGGCTTCCAAAATCACCATACGGAGCTATTGGAATCATCAAAACTTTATTCCGGGGTTGTTTATACATAAGTCAACATCCGGTCACTATTATAACTTAAGCTCTAAACCTTGGAACTAAGTGTCCCAATTCATTCCAAAACCTCACCGCACCTAAACCAATTACCCCGGCAAGTCACACAATAATTGTAAAGCACAAATTGATCAGTAAATAAGGGGAACAGGGCTAAAATACTCAAAATGACTGGTCAGGTCGTTACATTCTCCCCCACTTAAACATACGTTCGTCCTCGAACGCGCCAGGTGTTGTTTCCAATCCATCACATCACTATTACATCTTACCACGCACATACCCGGGGGTGATCCCACGCCACCCTATTCCATATAGACCTGACAATACCACGTAATTGAAGATCATTACTTCAACCTTAGCGCATAAACCTTGGAATTCAATTTTCAACATTCAGAATTTCTTATCAAGACCCGAATCTCACATCTACACAATGTATAAGTCTGAACAAGCTGTATCAAGCCATAACCATAACCGTAGATATAATCACGTAACATACTAAGCAACTCACATGCTCGCAGCACCATTTCCGATCATAGTAACTACTCAAAACTAATCCGGTTACAGTATTAAACCTCATATCAAGCCAAACCTCGTTCCAAAACCTTCGTACACTGCTGATATTTGAAGAAACAAGCGGAATCTCATAGCCACTTATTAGATCAACAAGTCATGGAGCTCTCTCGCCCCAACCCGAACCATAATCACTTTCTAAGCCGACTTTCGATGTCATCCTTCCAAATATACCGTAATCAAATCCGATAGTACATATTCTAGGACCAATGACCTTATACTTTTAAACACAACTATCCCACAGACATGCCACACCATTATAACTCAAGCCACAACTGCGCAACTCGTGTACCCAAAAATTGAAATTGTCTCAAAGAAGACAAATGTATTGTGAGTTCAACAAGCACCATCACAACTGCAATGCTATAAGCTCATTATATATAGTAGAACCAAGATATGCATATTTAATAACAGTAACCAGCTCTTCTAGAACTCACATTAACATCACTCGTACGGACAACTCACGTGCTATAGTATGAATATCTGGACCTGCACTGACAACCCACATGCCAATAATATCAGTACATGAATCCACACGGACAATTCACGTGTAAATAATATAATCCGCATGGCATTGCCACAGGCCCCCAGTCAAAGCATATCATACAAGAGCAACCAAATGAGTACACATGTATATGATAAATGAATTAAGATTCTCATGCTCCTGGATTGGTATAAATAACACGCAATAGAGTAGGCAGGTGCAAAGTGTGCTATCACCACTCAAATCGGCAAGTTAACACACAAATATAGTAACTACCCAATTTATTTAGGGATTTTGTCTCTTTGTAACCTTAAGTGTAGTCCAGATAGTTCTCGACAAAGGTACGAATATGAGAAACGTTATAACTTTACGCTTAACAGTGAACTCTAGGAATATCATAGCCTAGGAATTCTTCTGAGTATGAATACTTGCTCCGAGGCCCACAAATAGGCTCAAACCATACATATATGCGCACTCATAGCGCGTAGCTATCAAAAATAATCAACACAACTAGTGCCTCCAATGAGTTTAAATAAAATACTCACCTCAACCAGGCCGCAACCCTGAAATAATATGCTTCTGAGAACTCCCAGTCTCCAAATTCATAGGACACATGAATCATCATAACTGATCTCAATTCTAGCATTCGAATGACTAACAGATCTTTCATACACGATCATGTGAAAAGCACGAGAATCTCATTAGCAACTCTGAGTCACCAACAAATTACATACCCAGTTAGTTAGAAACCTTTATCTTGCTTCCTTTCGGGAATAATCACAATACACAACATGTCCCCCACACCGGTAGAAAAATATCTGATTCGAACCATGATAGAAATCATCAAAAACTCTTCAAAACCCACTTGTACATAACCGAGCTATTAGAGCTGAATCTCCTTATCTCTGCCAAGCCACGTAGGTCACCCAAACATCTGTCGAGCCTCACCACATCATAATTACCCAAAAGAACCAAGCATATCATTACTATACTAGTCTAGCCTACTACCAAGTTGTCTTTGTTATATTTTTCTTCGAGTTTCTTCTGAATTACTCTCAAGTTGACACTTCTCCTTGTCAGAACACCACGATCCTTTCCCAAAGCTCACTACAAGATATCCTAACATAAAATCACACCGCCCTAAGGCCTATAAGCCATTGTATTCTTCTTAAGCACCTCCATAAATAGCACAACCGTAACACTCACTCATAAAATACCTTATGTGAATTTAAAATTGAACTTCTTACCTTTCTTATACTAAAATGTAGAATCCATAGTCATACAGAATTACCGCAAGTCCCGACACAACAAAATGTAAATCTCATATTCCATCCATACACAAATCCGGAAAAATCCTCGATCTCAACCTCTATAGGTCATAACAAATCCACAAATATGTCTCAGACCAAAACTAAAATTTAACATATAACCATAAAATTGAATTGGAAATAGCAGGCTCCCCCAATAATTACCACACACGACTGATACACATAGTTCACGAACAGGTGAAACTAAGGACTCACAGGACATATACAGATAATGAGTAAAGTAAAATGATACATATGAATAAGTGGAATCAGGTTCAAATACTATAGAAGCGTCCCCGTGGCACACTAAGACAATACATGTGATCACTATATCTAAAGCAACAGTATCGGGCCTGGAAGGAAAAGCATAGAATCGAGCCTGACCGCCACCCCGAGCTGGCTGGGCGGTTGGCGGATAAACTGGTGCAGAAGTCGTAGCCCGACTCCTCTGCTGAGCTGAAACTCCCATAAGGCGAGGGCAATATCTCTTTATGTGACCCAAATCTCCACACTCGAAGCAACCCCACTCTGAAAATGGCGGCAAGTTCTGAGGCGGACCTCGGGAACCAGAATAACTACTAGAAGAACCTGGTACCGATGAACCCTGAACTGATGGTGCACGAGATGAACTCTAAGCTGGAAGTGCTCTAAGGGAAGACTGACTCTATCGAGCACTGTATGAACAATGGCTAGTTGATGCGCCACGATGAGCTGAACAATCCATCTAAGCTGGCCTATAAGGACGAACCTTACTATGATAGGGTTGTCCCTCAAAAGGAAATCCGTTAAAATACCCGTACCACGAGACCGCTTGGCCTCCCTCTCCTCACGCTCCTGAGTACGGACCATCTCCAGCCGTCGAGCACTATCAACCACCTATTCGAATTTAGCACCTGCTCTATTCACTAGAGTCATAACAAAACGGAACTGATGGTTGAGGCCATTAATGAACCTCCTAATCTTTTCCCTCTCAGTGGGAACCAACCAAACTGCATGACGGGCCAATTCCGAAAACCGCATCTCATACCGATTCACTGATAAGTCCTCCTGACCTAAATATTCGAACTGCCTGCGTAGTTCCTCTCTCCAGGTCTCTGGCACAAACTTCTTAAGAAATAATACGGAGAACTCATGCCATGATAGTGGTGCTGAACCAACTGGTCTACTCCTCTCATAAGTCTCCCACCATTTGAAGGCTGCTCCGGTCAACTGAAAAGTAGTAAATGAAACCCCACTGGTCTCCACAATACCCGATGTACGAAGCATCCTTTGGCATCTGTCCAAGAAATCCCGAGCATCCTCTGACTCAATTCCACTAAAAGTTTGAGGATGGAGTCTCCCAAACCTCTCTAATCTCTTTTGCTCATTGCCATTCATAATAGGACCCACTTGGGCCTAAACAGCTGCAATCGGTTGGACTGGTGGTGCCCCCGGTATATGAAGTCCGTGTACTACCTGCTCTGGAGATAGGGGTATGAGTACCTCACCCAGCTAGAGAAGTGGAAGGTGCGGCCTAAGCATAAACCAGCTGAG
The DNA here is from genome assembly GCA_000715115.1 of Nicotiana otophora. NCBI lineage: Eukaryota > Viridiplantae > Streptophyta > Magnoliopsida > Solanales > Solanaceae > Nicotiana > Nicotiana otophora. The sequence continues at coordinate 18,097 of AWOL01S0043075.1, forward strand.
AAAGTCCAGTGCAAACTGTCAATATATGGGCCAAAGCCTCCTGAAGGCTTGGAGTCACAATCGGCACAGCTGGTGCCTTAGCTGGTCCTGTCGGCTTAGCTATATCTGGAATCTGCTCCTGAGTTGGAGCAACTAGTGGTGCTACAAGTGCTGTTCCAACTGATGTACGAGCTACACCTTGACCTCTATCTCGGCCCTAGCCTCTACCACGACTCTGATCTCTAGCGGCTCTAACTGGTGGCACTGATGGCTGACCGTCCAATCCGGTTGTACGTGTCCTCGCCATCTGTGAGAGAATAGAATATCAGAATTTTAGTTTCCGGAATCAAAAAATTCGCACGACAAGATACAAGAAAGTGAAATCTTTCTAAGGGTTCGGCAGCCTGTCGAAAAGAAGTACAGACGTCTCCGTACCGATCCACAAGACTCTACTAAAGCCGATCATGACTCGTGAAAATTATGTAACCTAGCCTCTGATACCAACTTATCACGACCCAAAATCCACATATTGTGATGGCGCCTATATCAATACTAGGCAAACCGATAACCTCAATAAGCCATAATTGTTTTTAAGTTGGAAAATGTAATATATAAATTTAATAGAAAAATCCCACATATATATGTACACATCAACTAACAGTCAGTCGCCCAGCATTGTATAAGGCCAATCCAGCTCAAGGTAAGATCCATCCCGAAATATCAATGATTCGGACAAGATCCGTGTCCAGGAAAAATCTATCCCTCAATATAAATGCTTCTGTCAAGATCCATGCCCATGGAAGATCCATCCCTCAATATATATATATA
>AWOL01S0043075.1:19433-58007 GCA_000715115.1 Nicotiana otophora
ATATATATATATATATATATATATATATCAACTGCGCTCACTGTGGGGGGTACAGACTCCGTAGGGGCTCCTTCAGCCCAAGCGCTATAATAGCTAAATCTAGGCATAAATAAATAAACATAAATATCACTAAGAATCTCCAGTCTCTCGGGCTCTCAATAGCACGAAAATCAACCCTACATAATGATATGATGTATCAATAAATAAAAACAGAGACTGAGATATGATATGCAAGTGACAGATGTGACTGAGTACAAAATTATACTTTAAACAAATAGTTCAATAGCAATACGACCCATGTGGGTCCCAAAATATATCGGCGTATAGCCTAAACATGATCTTTAATATGGGTCTCACCTTATTTTCTCTAATACGTGGAGGATATGCGGATAATGACATTTATTTAATTATGCAACTCCACGGAATCAATTAAGTCACAATTCCTATGATGCACGCCCATCACCTAACATGTGCGTCATCTCCAAACAATTCATACAACACGTACTTCAGGGATACATACCATCAGAACCAAGTTTAAAAGTGTTACTTACCTCAAACCGTGTAATTCTTTAGTCCGCTATGCCTTTGCCTCGCGAATTGGTCGACGAAAGCCTCGTATCTAGCCACAATTAATTTGATTCAGTCAATACTAATTATACGAATTAATTCCATATGAAAATACAAATTAATGGGTACCACGTCTTGAAACCCGAGAAGAATTATAAAATCCGAAAGCCCATTCAACCACGAGTCTAACCATACCAATTTTACCAAATTTCGACAACGAATCGACCTCCAAATCCTCAATTTAAGGTATACAAAATTTCTACCATTTTCAACCCAATTCACTAATTTCATGATAAGAACAACAATAGATTCATGTATTCTAACCAAAATCGTGTTAGAAATTCTTATCTCCAATGTTTTCCTTGAAAAACGCTCGAAATATCGCCTCACCCGAGCTTCCTTGGTCCAAAAATGGAAGAAGGAGACGAATTTGGACTTTATTCTGCTGTCCAGGGGTTTGTTCTTTGCGTTCGCGACCCACCTCTCACATTCGCGATGAACAAAATCCTCAACCGCAATTTTTAAGCTCTTTCCAGATAGTCTCTAGTATAATGGTCATAACCTTTTGTACACACCTCCAAATAACAAATGGTTTAACGTTCTGAAAACTAGAAACCAAGGTCTATAATTTGCATTTGTTTCTCATCTCCTAATTCCTTATAGAGTGCGAGATATACTCTTCCAAAGTTAGCTCTGTGCAGCAAAGAGTTCCAAACTCTTCCCAGATTGCCTGTAGTGTATCCACCATAACTTTCTGTACACAACTCCTAATGACAAATGGTTTACCTTTCTGATAACTAGACACAAAGGGCTACAACTTTCATTTTGGGATCATCTACAAATCCTTATAGATTGGGAGATTTGAGCCTCCAAAGTCAGACCTGTAAAACAGAGATTTCCTTCTTCGCGAACGCGAAGAACAAAATCCTAGAAGCCAAATCCTTCTTCGCAAATACGAGAGGCTTCTCCCAAACACGAAGAACAATACCAGACATCAGAAAATCAGCATCCAAAGTAGCCCAAAATGATCCAACAAGTTCTAACACATCATACGAACTAATTCGGAACCTCAAATTACATCAAACAACGCTAAAACCATGAATCATACCCCAATTCAAGCTTAATAAAACCAAAACTTTCCAACTTCTACATTCGACGCCGAAACTGATCAAATCAAGTCCGATTGACCTCAAATTTTGCACACAAGTCATAATTGATATAACAGAACTATGAAAATTTCCATAACTAGATTCTGACTCCGATATCAAAAAGTCAACTCCCCGGTCGAACTTCCAAACTTAAATTTCTATTTTAGCCATTTCAAGCCTAATTTAGCTACAGACTTCAAAATAATTTTCCGGACACGCTCCTAAGTCCAAAATCACCATACGGGGCCATTGGAATCATCAAACCTTTGTTCTAGGGTCGTTTACATGTAAGTCGACATCCGGTAACTATTGTAACTTAAGCTTTAAACCTTGAAACCAAGTATTCCAATTCATTCCAAAAACCTTACCGAACCCGAACTAATTATCCCGGCTTATCACACAACAACTATAAAGCACAAATTGAGCAGTAAATGGGGGAACGGGGCTGAAATACTCAAAACGACTGGCCAGGTCGTTATAAAAAGTATGGTAGTTCACTGATGAAAATAAACTCAATCCTTAAAATCAGTAAGACCAGAAACACTAGTCCTCGGAATCTCATATTAAAACACTGAAAGCTAACACATTACAACAATGAATACAAAACACACAATCCGTTACGACGCGCAACTCGATCCCACCATATAATCAGAATCGATATCATAATCCTCCCTTATTTCACCATATCCATATCAATAATAACATGTAAAATCCGTTGCGGCGAGCAGCCCGATCCCACCATATAAATATCAATCCTCTCTTATACCGCTCGTTGCGGCGTGCAACCTGATCTATAAACAAAAAAAATCAATAAATGTAATCAATTCAACAACCCAAATCACAAGAATCTCTACGATTAAAGAATATAAAAGCAAAGCCATAAAGGAACCTCGTACCAAATCAAGGAATGCTACAATTAAAACAAAGTAGCAAGGCAAGCCAAATATATGACAATTAATCTGTACAAGTAAGACAAGTAAGGCAAGTAGAAATTAATCAAGGAATCATGGAAGAAACGAGCATTTCAATACAAGAGTACTAGGTGACAAGTAACAAGTTAACGCATAGAAAACAACTAAGACATGTAATAGTTAAGGCATGGAATTAGATAATTAATGAAATATGGGAAAGCATGAAAACAACTATTTTGACGGCGCATATACACTCGTCACCTTGCATATACGCAGCTACACATGTAATTCACATAGCACATAGTTCATGGGTCCCTAATTCCCTCAAATCAAGGTTAAATCCAATATTTACCTCGCTCCGCAAGCAAATCAAAGCTCAACCGTGACCTTTCCTCTAAAATTCGCCTATGAACCAACCGAATCTAACCAAAATTGACTTAATATCAACAAACAATGCTAGAAAAATCAATTATGATATATAAAGTTAAGATCTTTACACTTTTTACAAAAAGTCACCAAAAGTCAACCACAGGCTCGCTTGATCAAAATCCGAGATGCGGACCAAAATCCAATTACACATTCACCCCCGAGCTCGGTTATGTAATTAGTTTTGAAATCCTACCTCAATTCAAGGTTTAAATTCCAAATTTAAAAAAATCCTTAATTCTATCCAAATCCCATATTTCTACCATGAAAATCCAAGATTTGATATTGAAATCTTAAGAAATATAAAGGGTACTTGAAAAGAAGTCACTATCCAATGTATTTAGGAAGCAAAACTCTAAGACAAATCACTTCTAGGGTGTTTAGGGTTGAGAGTTTGTGAAAAATGAGCTAAATCCCGTCTTCTCAGCTTTTTGTCCAGGCGCATATGTCGCAAATGCGACCTAGGGTTCGCAAATACGAACCCCGCAAATGCGAAGAATCCATTGCAAATACGATGATTTGTTCGCATTTGTGAACTTGGCCCATCCACAAAAGCGACTCAGTGATCGCAATTGCAACCAACACCCAGGCCAGGCCATTATCGCAAATCCGATAGGAAGTTCGCATATGCGAACTCTTCAGGCCACTGTGCTCTTCGCAAATGCGGCTGTCACAAATGCAACTATTTTCTCTCAAATGCGAGATCTGAGCACGAGCAAAACTCTGATCTCCTATGAACTCTCCGAAACACGTTCGAAACTCACCCGAGCCCTCGGGGCTCTAAACCAAACAAGCTCACAAGTCCAAAAATATCATACGAACTCGCTTGCATCATCAAAATACCAAAATAACACTTAGAACTACGGATCGGACATCAAAATGAATGATATTTTGAAAGAAACTCAAGAACATGAAATTTTACAATTGGACATCCGAATCATGTCAAATCAACCTCGTTTTGCACAAAATTTTGCAGACAAGTCATAAATACAGAAATGAATATACCAAGTTCCGGAACAGAAATTTAAACGCAGTAGCAACAAAGTTAACTTAAGGTCAAACTTAGGAATTCTACAAACTTTTAAATTGCTAGTTGGTGTTTTCAGCAAATTACGTTAAATCAAGCTAGGGACTTCCGAATTTGATTCCGCGCATACACCCAAGTCCCAAATCACTATACGGATCCACCGAGACCGTCAAAATACTAATCTGGGTCCGTTTACACAAAACGTTGACCGTAGTCAACTCAAATGAGTTTTAAGGCAAATTTTCAAATTATTATCAATTATTTTCACATAAAAAGCTTCCGGAAAAATACACGGACTGCGCAACAAATTGAGGAAGGCTAAATGGAGCTATTCGAGGTCTCGCACTGAAATGGAGGGTAAAACTATAAATGACCTATCGGGTCATCACACAGACAAATTTAACCTACAATGTTCTGAAATATTTCCAATTATATCAGGAGGGATAACAGTCATATCAAATGATAGAAAGATAACAATTAGCAGTGTACATCAAGCTACTTCCTCTATTTTATTTATATGACGGTATCAACTGGATGGAGTGTAAGAAGTTAAATTGCCTTATATCTTTTTTATGACAGTAGTATCCCGGTTAACTTCTATGCACCTTGATTGTTCCATCAAGTACAGGCTATCACCCACCAACACGGGTATCGAACAACTCTAGCCAATAATTATGACTTAGATATATAGGGGGGAAGGGGAATACCTAAGTTTTTTGTAGTTATTTAAATTTGAAATCTGGTTGCTAAGGTTTGCACTCAATTTATTGCCCACTAGGTCACACCCTTGATTGCTAAATTGACTTATACATTATATAAGTGACTGTGGAAATATTTATGAAAATAATGGTTTAAAAGAGAGTTTTATAGGAAACACGCCAAAGTCTTAAACTTCTGAATAGTTTAAGGAACTTGAATTCTTGAAAGTTATGAAAATTGTATAAAAGTGAATGGTGTCAAACATTTAGAACGTGCTAATAGAAAGCGAAGGGGTGGGGACGAATGCTAAGACTACTAAAATGGGGATCGTGTACAACAATAATCCTATATTTGATATCGATTCATCCACACTTTCATTTCTTGTAGAGGAAGGCTAACTGCTTTTTGGCTAGGAGCCCAGGCAAGATCGGCTCAGGATCATGGATCCTTTTCTATCATATAGGAAGGGTTGTAGCACAAAATGTATTTCTAAGTAATTTCCCCACAGACCCTATATTTATCTATACTAAGAAGAAATTATGCAATGAAAGGAATTTTTATTTGTACAAATGGTACTTAGAACTAGCACAAAGATTGTCATATAAATTGGAACAGAGAAAACATTATTTAGAGTTATTGTTACATCCTAGATAAATGTCAAAACGTAGAAAATGGACGGAATGCAAAAATGTCTATATGTTGATGGCATAAAAGTAAAATCAGATGAACTTTCTATGAGTGTTACACAAGTATGTCCATATGTTAAAAATAGACATACTTCTCTAGTATATTATGTAAGATTTTCCTACGTATGGGTGGCTCAATAGGTAATTAATATTTACTTAATGAGCAAATATCATTCGCCCGATTGGTTACTTGATAAACGTACCAGATTATATCTAAATCTCTATAAATTGGTTCTCCCTCCACCCATTAGGGTTACCACTTGCAATTTCATTACTGACTGTTGTGGTAACGTAAGACTAGGTCTAGAAGGTAGAAACTAATTTACCAATTAACGTTTTCGTTTCACAATAATGGCTTCCGCTTCAGGTACGTTTTCTATAATGATTATATATAAGATTATCATGTTCCAGATCCCGATATGAATTAAAGTTTATATTTACATGCGGTATCAGAGCATGGAACTAGAACTGATAATCTTCATAAAAATACATTGCAAAGCTTTACGTTCTTCTGCTTTTGTATACTGAGGAAGTCTTCATGATAACATTTCTCCAAGTGATTGGAAATTATTTGATCCTTTGAATTAAATATAAAAGAAAGCTTATTATCATGATGTGAATGACGGCTATAGAATAACCCTTTTAATTCTATTTTGGGTTGTGGCCAACCTAGTGGTAAGCACCCTTCACTTCCAACCAAGAGGTTGTGAGTTCGAGCCACCCCAAGAGCAAGGTGGGGAGTTTTTGGAGGGAGAGAGCCGAGGGTCTATCGGAAACAGCCTCTCTACCCCAGGGTAGGACTAAGGTCTGCGTACACACTACCCTCCCCAGACCCCACTAGTGGGATTATACCGGGTTGTTGTTGGATTGTGGCCAACCAAATTCTTTTGAGAGCAGTTATTTAGTCCAGTAACATGCGTACCATGTTATGTAAGTGGACTTCATGTTTTGAAATTTTATGTTTTATCTCCCATTAAATTCATTCCTCTGCTGATGTAAGTCATGTATTAATTTAAAATTTTTATGTGGACTCTACTTCTGTATAAACTAAATTGTTATGTCAAATCTCACGAACTTGAGTCATGAATTGTTTTAGCTTGTTCAAGTTGAATTACTTATGTTCGTTAAAAGCCATATTTTGTCCAATCAAATTGCCTTTATGTTTTAGCTTACTATTAAGTTATTCTTTGCCATAAAGTATTTCTTGTTTCGGGCCATATAATGTATTTTGGTCATTAAATTGATAAATCATCTATTTTTTATTTTATGAATGTAATTAATGTTTATATAGTTTGTTAGTCGCCGAAGTGATCATACTAGATTGTTTAAAGTACTCACATACAAAAATCTTTAGATATTTATTTTATGTGTGCACTTATGTTCATATTATTTGTTAGTCGCCAAAGTGACCAAACTAGTATGTTAATGAAAGTACACATACATAAAATTGTAGTTTATCCATAAAATTAATGAAATGCCTGTCACGATCCAAAATTCTACCACAGGCGTCGTGATTGCACTTAGTCTCTATGACTAGGTAAGCCGATTGCAATTATATTTTGAGCCATTGTTTTGAAACATATAATTTAATACAATTGTCGAAACCAACAACGGGAATAATTATAATATCCTCCCAAGACTGATAATACTGATTCACAAACTCTAACTAGATACAAGCGATGATCTCAAGAATCGAATATACAATACTTGTAACGACCCGGCCAGTCGTTTTGAGTATTATAATCTTGTTCCCCCATTTACTGCTCAATTTATGCTTTACAATTATTTTATGACTTACCAGGTTAGTTGGTTCGGGTCCGAAAGGATGTCGGAGTGAAATGAGACACTTAGCCTCATAATTGAAAACTTAAGTTGGAAAACTTAACCGAATGTCGACTTATGTGTAAACAACCTCGGTTTTGAATGCTTGTGATTCCAATAGCTCTGTATGGTGATTTTGAACTTAGAAGTGTGTCCGAAAAGTTATTTGGAGGTTCGTAGTGGAACTAGGCTTGAAATGCCGAAAGTTGAATTTTTGGGAAGTTTGACCGGGGGTTAACTTTTTGATATCGGGGTTGGAATCCTATTTTGAAAATTGTAATAGGTCTGTTATATCATTTATAACTTATGTGCAAAATTTGAGGTCAACCGAATTTGATTTGACATGTTCCGACATCGTTTGTAGAATTTGTAAATTCCAAAGATTCATTAGTCTTGAATTGGGGTGTGATTCGTGTTTTTAGCGTTATTGGATGTGATTTGAAGGCTCGACTAAGTTTGTATGATGTTTTGGGACTTGATGGTGTATTTGGTTGAGGTCTCATGGACCTCGGGTGAGTTCCCATGGACCTCGGGTTAGTTTCGGACAATATCTAGGCCATTTAAAGCTGCTGGTTTTTGGCTACAGCAGTGTGCTATGTGTCATGCCCCAAAACCGAGGAGCGCGACCGGTGCTCAACCGAGTGAACCCGACCGAGCAAGCCTGTTAGATTTCATTCTATCCAAACTCATCCACGAATAGAGATAATATAAATTATCATTAATTAGATGAAAATGTGTTCATGTCTACAATACCAATTCATTTCCAATAGTTTCATCATTTTTAAAGTCTCAAATGGACAAGTAATACAACCACAACATAACATAGTTTGTCTTTCCCCAACACCAATACACAGCCCACACTATGTCTACTGAGCCTCTATAGATAAAGAAGAGTACAATGATAATGACGGCAACAAGGCCCCGGCTATACCTCAAACCGAATACACAAAGTACACAAGATGCATGACCTCGGAATTCAGTGGGGCTCACCAAGTCCGCTGGGAAGAAGGTGTACTGCTATCACTGATCAATATCTCCTGCTGTGGAACCACCTGCATTCATTGAAAGATGCATCGGCCCTGGCAAAAAGGACGTTAGTACCGTTGAATAGTACTAGTATGTATAACTAAACAGTCTGTCAATAGAATGACAAATAATACAAACAAGATTATCATAACATCAATGAAAGCCTTAATTAATATCAAACCACAATTTAGGATTAAGACAGTGTCCAAATTAATTCCCATATCTCACATTGGAAGATTTTTAGTATCGATATACCGTTATCCACAATACCATTATTCACAAAAACAGTACCACCGTACTCTTAGCAAGGAGTCTGATCACGACCCGATCGACTAGGCCATCTAATTAGAGACTTCAATCACAATTTCTATCAATATCAATACCACCATCTTTAACACGGAGTCCGATCACAACCCGATTGGCTAGGCTATCCATTAGGGACATCGACCACAATCACAATTTTAGTTATAATTTCCAGCACACTCACCATTATGTGTGCGGTATGGTATCCGATTACGACCCGACCGGCTAGGCTGTCTTATTTGAGACATCAACCTTTTTATATCAATCAACGCATTTCGTATTACTTTCACATCTTTTCATTTCATTGGCACTAATGGCCATAATTATAAGATCATTCTTGGCACATTGGCCATATTCAGTATTTCATGCTCACCTTATCAATTTCAAATATCATTATCATTATCAACAACAAATATAATTCAAATCAAGGTGTGTAATAAATATGTGAGCAATTTAGAGTCTAAGGCACATAGAGATATTTCATAAAATTTGGCATAATAGCCTTCATTTGAACCTGACTTAAAGTCGAAACATTATTAACGCACAACCCATATTTTAACACATCCGCAATTGGTAACATAACATGAATAAAGCATTTGGGATGCTTGTTGAACATATATCTTTCAACCCAATCTTACTCGGAATAGCCAGTTTCATAATGAATCACTCGAGACTTACATAATTTACATGAATATCGTGGGATTAAATTCTAAGAGAAGAGTTTAGCCAACATACCTCAGTTGAGCTTCCTTACACTCTAAATGTTCCGGAATCCTTAGCAACTTCAATCTATTGTAGAAATATAACAAATTGAACCAAAATTAGGAAGATGATCATGGTTCTAGCTCATTTGAGCATTTTTATCAAACACTAGGTGTGCATAAGGTTTCAATGTCCTTTTTATGAAGGATTTCATCATCCCACAACCCAATCTCTACAATTTATAGCTCAACAGTCTACCTACACCCTTTGATAACACAAGCATGTAAAATAAACAACTCTCATGCCCAAATATTATCTTGCTAGTTACCCATTTTCAGAAAATTTCGAAATTAGGGTTTAGGGTGTAGAATGTTACCTCTAGGATGAAGACCTAGTGAGCTTCCCTTCTTAATCTTCCACAACTTGAGCAAGAATTGAAGAAAAATTATTGAAGAACATCTTCTCACTCTAGGGCACTCTCTCTCACTCTAAAATATCAGACTATGGCTCAAAAATGGCCCAAAGAGTGTATTTAACGAAATAGGGTCGGGTTTTAAAAACCCAAAAATGGATCTCTGAAACAGTTCTGCGGTCGCATATGCGACCGCATAATGGATATGCGGACCGCATATCGGTCGCATAATTGCTAATAAAATAATCAAAAATGCTGTCTGTGTATGCGGTCACTATGCGGTCCGCATAACCATTATACAGTCGCATTATGCACCACATAACGGTTATGCGGTCGCATAGTCAACCACATAATTGCTTCCAATTGGCCCAATTAACTGCCTCACTCTGCGGCCATTATGCGGTCCGCAGAGTGATTCTGTGGTTGCATAATGGACCGCAAAAATGCACACTTCCGCCAAAAAATTTCTTTTATGTTTCGATGCATTGTTCAACCCAAAAAGTCCGAGCCGCGGCTCGCAAGCTCGCTGCAAAGAATTTCTACAATCCTCAAACACATAAGCCTAGTCCGACACCATAAAACATTATTTTCTTTACAAATTTTACCTGGCTTTACACTTAAGTTCTTCAAAATTTTCCGGGGTGTTACATTCTCCACCGCTTAGGATCATTCATCCTTGAATGAGGGTCAGAACCTGTTATTAACATCTTATGCAACTCAGTTTATTTCATACCACATTCGAGCAGCCCCAAATTTGACTAACTCCCAAAATTTCCAAAACATTTGCCAGAGTTTCCTTTGTAACTAGGCCTATCCACCTGTCAGAGAGCCCTAGCAACACATCCTAACAGCATATACATATTCCAATGATGTAACATAATACAAAACAACACCAAATGTGGTCATAAGAAATATATATCCAGAAAGGACACCCTTAATGCCAATTGTTCACTTGATACAAAATTCATAAAAAGTAAGTCTTATAATATTTTTCCTAGATCACAACTTTAAATACATGGTCATTCAAACAAATAAGGATACTTTTTCTTCATTTCTTCCACGGCCTATCACGTAGCCTCTTCAACCTGTTGGTTTCTCCACAACACTTTCACGGAAGCAATTTATTTGTTTCTCAATTTTCGGACTTGCCGATCAATAATAGAAACCAGAATCTCTTCGTAAGTCCATTACTCATTTACCTCAATAGTTTTGACCGGAACAATGAGTGTCGGATCTCCAACTACTTTCTTCAACATAGACACATGAAACACCGGGTGTACCAATGACATCTCAAGTGGTAGCTCAAGTTTGTACGCCACCTTACCGATCTTCTGAATGATTTTGTACGGTCCGACATACCTCGTACTCAATTTCTACAATCCTCAAACACATAAGCCTAGTCCGGCACCATGAAACATTATTTGCTTTGCAAATTTTACCGGGCTTTACACTTAAGTTCTTCAAAATTTTTCGGGGTGTTATAATATACGATCGCGTGGAATTGGCCATGATAGCGAAGCACGAAATGGTAAATATTGGGCAGTGAATCGCGATCACGGTAGGCCTTTCGCGATCGCGTAGAGGAAATTTACTACTGCACTGACCCGACTTTGGAAGCTTATATCTCGCAATCTATAAGGAATTTGGAGATGATCCAAAAATGAAAGTTGTAGTCCTTTATGTTTATTTTTCATAAATATAAATAATTTGTCATTTTGAGTTGTGTACAAAGAGTTATGACCGTTATACTAGAGGCTGTCCAGAAGAAGTTGGACAAGGCTGTTGGGGAATTTGTTCTTCGCGATCGCGGGAGAATGGCTGCGATCGCATAGAGTAAAAAAGGGCTGGAAACTTTTGTGCTTCGCAATCTTAGGTATTTTTCAACGATCGCAAAGGGTAAATGACTGGGCAACAGATTTAGGTTCTGAAAATGGGACCCATTTTTGCCGACTTGGAGCTCGGATTGAGGCGATGTTTGGGACATTTTCAGAGAAAACAATGGGGTAATTGTTCTTAACTCAATATTGGTTAAATTACCCGAATACATGGTTATTTTTAACATTTAATGGGTGAATTAAGTTGGAAAATTTAGAAAACCCTCTTGGTTTAAATTGAAGATTTGAGGGTCAAGTTGATGTCAGATTTTGGTAAAATTGGTATGGTTAAATGCGTGGTTGAATGGGCTTTTGGATTTTGTAACTTTTGTCGGGTTCCGAGATGTGGGCCCTCTGGGCAATTGTTTAGCTAAATTTAGGATTTTGTTAGAAAATTAGTACTTTCTAATGGAATTAATTCAATAAATTTTATTGACTGAATCGAATTAATTGTGGCTGGATTCGAGGTACTTGGAGGCCAATTCACGAGGCAAAGGCATAGCGGAGTAAATAATTACACAGTTTGAGGTAAGTAACACTTCTAAACTTGGTTCTAAGGGTATAAATCCCCGAAATTTGGTATAATATAAATTGTTTGGAGGTGACACACACGATATGTGACGAGCATATAGACGTGCATCACAGAAATTGTGTCTTGAATAAATCCTGTGCAGTTGTAAAATTAATGAATCGTGTTATTATCTGAACATGTTCCACGTGTTAGAGAAATTGAGTCGAGTCTCTTATTTAATATCGTGTTTAGGCTATGTGCTAATATTTTGGGACCCATGGGGTCGTTTTGTTGTTGAATTAATTGTTTCAAAAATATACATTTCACACTCAGTTATATTCATCCATTGTGAGGATATTTATGGGATCGAGCTGCGCGCTGCAGTAGGACATATTAGCTTTATATGTGTTATCAATAAATGGATCGGGGTTGCCCGCATGCAGCAGGCCAGAATGGCTTTATACATTATTATTATATGGATCGGGGCTGCCCACTTGCAGCAGGCCTTATAGGCATTGTTATTATACGGATCGGGACTGCCCTCCTGCAGTAGGCCATATAGGCTTTATATCACGCTTGTGCTGAAGGAGCCCCTCCGAAGTCTGTACACACCCCCAGTGAGCGTAGATGAATATATATATTCGGGATGGATTTCTCAGGGAATGGACTTGCCTTACTTATTTATATTGTAATGAATTTACTTGAACATGTATCTTGTCTGTATCATTTACATTTGGGGATAAATTACCCCAGGGCTGGATTGGCCTTATACGGTACCGAGTGACTGACTGTTAGTCGATGCGTATTTATATATGGGTTGGAACACCCCCGGGCTGGATTGGCCATAAACAGTACCGAGTGACCGAATAATTAGTGACCAATATTTACTTGAGGTCTTTCTACTAAGATGTCGTATTCCTCATATCATGCAGTATTGATCTATTTTACTTGTACTAAGTTTAACTGTTGAACTTTAAAGCATGCCTACTTTGTTGTACCATTATTCATACTGGACTATATCTGTGGAGCTCGTCACTACTTTTAGCCAGAGGTTAATCTTGTTACTTATTGAGTTAGTTGTACTCATACTACACTTTTTACCTCGTGTGCAGATCCAGGTGCTCCCGGATACGGCGCCTGCTAGATTTCAAAGTTGATTCTGTTGGGAACTATCAAGGTAGCTGCTTGACGTCTGCAGACTCGATTCCTTTCGAAGTTATTCGATCGTGTGAACTTATTAATTCCCAAAAACTAAAATTTTGTTGTTCTATTCTCTTGCAGATGGTGAGAACACGTACTATCGGATCGGATGGTCAGCCACCAATGCCATCAGTTAGGGCCACGAGAGGCCGGGGCTGTGGTAGAGGCCGGGGCCGAGGTAGAGGTCGAGGTATAGCTCGTACCATAGTGGGACCAGCACATGTAGTACCAGCAGTTGCACCAGTTTAGGCACCAGTTGTACCCATTGAGATTTCAGGCCTCCAAGAGACTTTGGCCCAGATATTGGCAGTTTGCACTGGCCTTGATCAGGTGGTATCGGCTCAGGCCGCACCTGCCACTTCTCAGGCCAGGGGAGGTACTCATATCCTTGTTTCCCGTACTCCAGATATGGTAGTACAGGGACTTCAGATACCGGGGGCACTACTAGCCCAGCCAGTTGCAGCCGCTCAAGCCCAGTTAGTCCCTGTTATGGCAGATGATGAGTATAGAAGACTTGAGAGATTTGGGAGGCTTCGACCTCCATCATTTAGCGGTGTTGAATTAGAGGATGCTCAAGGTTTTTTTTGGATAAGTGCCAGCGGATGCTTCGGACAACGGGTATTCTGGAGACCACTAGGGTCTCGTTCACTACTTTGCAGTTTTTTGGGGCTACCATCATATGGTGCATGACTTATGAGAGGCGCAGGCCGGTCGGTGCAGTACCACTTACATGGCAAGAGTTATCTATTCTCTTTTTGGAGAATTTCATGGCGTAGTGTCGCAGAGAGGAGCTGCGTAGATAGTTTGAGCAGTTACGTCAAGATGGTATGTCTGTGACGCAGTACGAGATAAGATTTTCTGAGTTAGCTCGTCACATAGTTTGGTTGGTTCCCACTGATAGGGAGATGATTAGGAGGTTCATTGATGGCCTCACGTATCAGCTACAATTTCTTATGACTAGGTAGAGGGTATTTGGTGCCACTTTAGATGAGGTGGTTGACATTGCTCGATAGATATAGGTGGTCCGTAGCCATGAGCATGGTGACAAAGAGGCTAAGAGGCCTCGAGGTTCGGGCGGTTTTGGTGGGGTACCTTCTGGAGGGAAGTCCTACCACAACAGGGGACGTCCAGTTCACCGTGGTGCATCATCCAGCCATGGTTCATACAGTTCTTGTCAGAGTCAGTCATCTCTCAGTGCACTTCCAACCCCGAGTACGCCCCGTGCACTATCACTTCAGGGATCATATGTACCAGGTCCTTCTGGTAGTTATTCTGGTTCCCAAGGTCCGCCTCAGAACTCGCCACCATTCTTCGAGATGGAGTGCTATTAATTTGGAGAGTTGGGTCATGTGAGGAAATATTGTCCCTGCCATACGCGAGGTCCAGTTCTGCAGATGAGTCAAGATACTACTTCTGAACAAGCTGCTCCATCACCCGCCCACCTAGCTTGGGGTGGGGCTCAGTCAGCTAGGGGTCGCCTAAGAGGGGGAGGCCGATCCGGCGGCGGTCAGGGCCGATTCTATGCTTTTCCTGCCAGACCAAATTCTTTTGCTTCAGATGCAGTGATCACAGGTATTGTCTCAGTGTGCCACAGGGAGGCATCTATATTATGTGACCCTGGCTCCACATATTCGTATGTTTCATCATATTTTGTTCATTTTATGGATATGCCCCACAAGTCCTTAATTTTAATTGTTCATGTATTTATGTCGATGGGCGATACTATAATTGTGTACTGTGTGTATCAGTCGTGTGTGCAAGTTATTGGGGTATGTTGAGCTAACGGGGGCTTGTGTCTTTCGGCCCATTCGGGCGGTGCAATTTATATTTGAGCATAGTGGGTTACTTTCGAAAGGGTTATAATGGATTCTAAATGTATAGGTGTCAATTGAAAATTTTTCGGAATTTGTATATCGTCAAAATCGGTTATTTGCACTGGATGGTGGGGGCCTTGCGGTAATTCTGTATGACTATGGATTTCGCATTCCAATATAAGAAGGGTAAAAGAATAATATTAAATTCTCATAGGATATTTTTAGAGTGGGCATTTTGGTTGTGGTACTTATAGGGTGCTTAAGAAGAATACAATACCTTATGGGCATTAGGACGATGCAATTTTATGTCAGGATGTCTTGTAGTGAGTTCAGGGTAAGGATCGTAGTGTTATGACAAGGGGAAGTGACAACTGGAGGGTAATTCAGAAAAAGAATTGGAGAAAATAGGGCAACCGGGTATGTAATTTGCTGGTGACTCAGAGTTTGTAATGAGATCCTTGTGCTTGTCACATGATGGCATGATGGATGTGGTGTTTTGTGCGGGATTAAGATTTACATGTACAAGGTGGAAGTTCATTCTTGAAATGAAGGTCATGAATTATAGGCAACATGGTCAGTTTCAGATATTTAGATGAATGTTATAATTGCTCGGTAATCCCTGAGAAGGTGCGCATTTCATAAGGCGCATTGTGTTCTGACTTTCGGATGTCATCGGTATTGCGATACTCACCTAGTTAATAGACTACTGATATACGAGTTATTAGTATGTGGCACGGAGGAATTATGGAAATATTCCTAGTGGGATGATCGTGCATGAAGGATTCGATAGCCATGCGAGTGCTGGAGTTGTGATCAGTTACGATGGTTCATGTGTACTTATTTGATTGATCATGTATGATCTGCTTCGATTAGACACATATGACTGTGACATGCGGATTATATTATTGGCACGTGAGTTGTCAGTGCAGATCCATGTGCTGATATTTTTGGCACGTGAGTTGTCCATGCGGGTCCAGATAATTATATTATTGGCACGTTAGTTGTCCGTGTGGGTCCAAATATTGATACTATAGCACGTGAGTTGTCTGTACGAGTGATGTTAATGTGAGCTCTAGAAGAGCTGGTTACTGTTATTAAATTTGTGTGTCTTGGTTCTACTATATATAATGAGCTTATAGCATTACAGTTGTGGTAGTGCTTGTTCAACTTCCAATACGGTTCTCTACTTTGAGACATCTTCCATTTTGGGTACAAGGTTGCACAATTGTGGATTGAGTTGTATTGGTGTGGCATGTCAATGGGATAGTTGTGTTTAATAAAATAAGTTCATTGGACCTAGAATGGGTACTATCATGTTTGATTACGGTATATTGGAAGGATTATATTGAAAGTCGGCTTAGAAAATGATAATGGTTCTGGTTGGGACGGGAGAGCTCCATGACTTGTCGATCTGATATGAAGTTATGAGATTTCGTGTGTTTCTTTCATTATCAGCAGTGTGCGAATGTTTTAGAATGAGGTTTTGTTTGATATGAGGTTTAATACTATTACTGGGTTACTTTTGAGTAGTTTATGTGATCGAAAATGGTGTTGCGAGCATGCGAGTTGTGTAGTATGTTAAGTGATTATATCTGGGGCTATGGATATGGCTTGATACAGCTTGTTCAGACTCATACATCATGTTGATGTGAGATTCAGATCTTAAAAAAAATTATGAATGTTGGAAATTGAATTCCAAGTTTTATGGGCTAAGGTGGAAGTAATGATTTTTAATTATGTTATGTTATGGGGCCTATACAATTTACACAGAATAGGGTGGCGTGGGATCACCCTCGGGTACATGCGTGGTAAGATGGAATAGTGAGTTGATGGCATGGAAACAACTCTTAGCACGTTCGAGGATGAACACATGTTTACGTGGGGAGAATGTAATGACCTGGCCAGTCGTTTTGAGTATCATAACCTCGTTCCCCCATTTACTGCTTAATTTATGCTTTACATTTGTTTTATGACTTACTGGGTTAGTTGGTTCGGGTCCGGAAGGACGTCGGAGTGCAATAAGACACTTAGCCTCATAATTGAAAACTTAAGTTGGAAAACTTGACCGGATGTCGACTTATGTGTAAACGACCTCAGATTTGAATTCTGGTGATTCCAATAGCTCTGTATGGTGATTTTGAACTTAAGAGCGTGTCCGGAAAGTTATTTTGTTGGAAATTAGTATTTTCTTATGGAATTAATTCCATTAAATTTTATTTACTGAATCGAATTAATTGTGGCTATATTCGAGGCGTTTGAAGGCATATTCACGAGGCAAAGTCATAGAGGAGTAAAGAATTACACGGTTTGAGATAAGTAACAATTCTAAACTTGGTTCTGAAGGTATGAATTCCTGAAATTTGGTTTGATATAAATTGTTTGGAGGTGATACACACGATAGGTGACGAGCATGTCGACGTGCACCACAGAAATTGTGTCTTGAATAAATCTCGTGCAGTTGTAAAATTAATGAATCATGTTATTATTTGAACATGTTCCACTTGTTAGAGAAATGGAGTTGAGGCTCTTATTTAATATCGTGTTTGGGACCCATGAGGTCGTGTTGCTGTTGAATTAATTGTTTCAAAAATATACATTTCACACTTAGTCATATTCGTCCATTGTGAGGATATTTATGGGATTGATATTGACTTTATATATGTTATCAATAAATGGATCGGGGTTGCCCGCCTGCAGCAGGCCAGAATGGCTTTATACATTATGATTATATGGATTGGGGCTGCCCGCCTGCAGCAGGCCTTATAGGCTTTACTATTTTATAGATCGGGGATGCCCGCCTATAGCAGGCCTTATAGGCTTTGTTATTATACGGACCGGGACTGCCCGCCTGCAGTAGGCCATATAGGCTTTATGTCACGCTTGGGCTGAAGGAGCCTTTCCGGAGTCTATTCACACCCCTAGTGAGTGTAGATGATTATATATATTCGAGATGGATTTCCCAGGGCATGGACTTGCTTTACTTATTTATATTGTATTGAATTTACTTGGACATGGCTCTTGTCCGTATCATTTACATTTGAGGATAAATTATCCAGGGCTGGATTGGCCTTATACGGTACTGAGTGACTGACTATCAGTGGATGTGTATTTATATACGGGTTAGAACACACCTGGGCTGGATTGGCCATAAACAGTACCGAGTGACAAAATAATTGGTGACCAGTATTTACTTGAGTTCTTTCTACTGCGATGTCGTATTTCTTTATATCATGCAGTATTGGTCTATTTCACTTGTACTGAGTTTAACTATTGAACTTGGAAGCATGCCTACATTGTTGTACCATTATTTATACTGGACTATACATGCGACGCTCGTCACTACTTTCAGCCCAGAGGTTAGTCTTGTTACTTATTGAGTTAGTTGTACTCATACAACACTCTGCACCTCATGTGCAGTTCCAAGTGCTCCTGGATACGGTGGCTGCTATTTTTCGAAGTTAATTCTGTTGGGAACTATCAAGGTAGCCGCTTGACGTCCGCAGGCTCGATTACTTTCCTGTTTAATTATTATACTGTTCTATATTTTCAGACGGTGATTTTTACTCTTCAGACTTTGTATTCATATTAGATGCTCATTCACTCAGTGACACAGGGTTTTGGGAGTGTTATATTTGCAATTGTGAGTTTCTTTCGCTGAATTTAATTATTTTGTTCTCAATCTTACAAGATATGATGGTTGAGATTGTTGGCTTGCCTAGTATTGAGATAGGCGATATCACGACAAGTGAGATTTTCGGTCATGACAATACTATTCGAATAGGAGTTGACAGTACAATAAAATGAGAAGCCTCCAAGCAATTGCGACGACCAAGCAACTCTACCTAGAATCTTTGCGATCAACACGCTAACTCTGCTCAAGTCCAATATATCTGGTACCTAGCTCTGCACAAAAATGTGCAAAAGTGTAGTATGAGTGCACCACGATTAGTAACCAGTAAGTATCAAGACTAACCTCGGTGGAGTAGTGACGAGGTATAGTCAACACACTCACTAGTCAAATAACCTTTGCAATATAGCAGTATATGATAGTATTGGAAATACAACTAGCAATAATAGCAACAAAAATAAACCAGTGATATAAACAACAAAGTAACAAGAACACCATAATTATTGCTTAAACGAATAATAAACATAAGTACAACCAATTAATCAAGTCCTTCGAATATAAATCTTTCACATATAATTCATTCGAATACATACCTCTCGAATATACTTATTTCAAATAAATATCTTTCGAATATAATTCTTTCAAATAAATATCTTTCGAAAATAATTCTTTCAAATAAATATCTTTCGAATATAATCCTTTCAACTAGATATCTTTCGGATATACTTCTTTCAAATAAATATCTGTCGAATATAAATCTTTCAAATAAATATCTTTCGGATATACTTCTTTCAAATAAATATCTTTCGATTACAAATCTTTCAAATAAATACGTTCGTCCTCGAACATCCCATGAATTATTTCGAGGACTTCAATTTACTAAGTACATTTACTATACATATATTCGTGGGTGATCCTATGTCACTGAAATCGTCATAAGTCCTACAACATCATCTCAGTTGAAATTATTTCTCATGTTTACACTTATAAGCCGTAAAACCATATTTCTTACACTTCAATCATTTTCCAAAAGATATGATTTTTCACATCGACATACGGTATTAGACTCAACCAGATGTAGCAACTCGAGCCTACTCTCGCATGGCACATTCATATAGTGTGACACATCATACATAGGACCATAATAATAATTCTAGCCACAATGGCTGGCCATAATCAATTTCAGCACCGACAATTAAATTTCATCTTAGTTCTAGCCTAGTTTCAAACCTTCCCACTATTGACAACGATTTTAGAAACATGAAAACTCGTAATTATTTACCCTAATTAACGTGTAGTATTTAACGCCATCTGGGCACACACCTCATAAGCTAAAATACAATAAGCACAACATAACTGTGACTAACATGCACAGATAAACATACAATTGAATTATCAAACAAGCCTAGCATGCATAACTCCCTATCTGTATTATAATGTCGAGATTTTTCAGAAGGGAGAATTTAAAACATATGAATTCAACCACAAAGTTCTCTTCTCGACATAACTTCCTCCGCGGCACGTAGCCCGGTTCAAACATATTAATTCACATTAAAACGGGAGGATCCCATCCTCAGCTCTGAATCACACGTATTATGCACATCGTGCCAATTAAAACAAAAATTTCATTTCTTTTTCCTTTTTTAAATATAAATATCGACAATTAATTTCACAACACAGAATGAACCCCCTTACCGGTAGGGCACTAAATTCACAATCTTACCCAAACTATCCCGAATTTATATCAAAACCTATTGTAGTGAGTAATAGAAAGTCACTTTTGGACTCATAGCCCTCAATAGTGTAGAAAACAAAAATGATAGACATGGGCTAACATCATCAAATCTCCCATCAGGGATAAACACGTGAGTGGAGTACAAATTGACAAAGTTAACGTATAAGGAGCATGATAGGAGATCTCACCTCGATAATCGGGATTGAATCAAAACAAGAATAGTGCTCCTCTGTTATGAATTAATTCATACCTGTAATGACACCATCTGGTGTAACGGCCTCAGCCATACCATAGCAATTATATCAATGGGCTACACCTCCCCATCTTGGGCACCGTCCTGCCTGTCCTTCACCCCTAACTAGTTGTGCATGTAGGGCAGTAACTGGAATAGAGCATGTAGCCTGAGAGTTCTGATGAAATCCACTTCTCCCAAGTATTGGACAATCTCTCATGATGTGCCTAGTATCACAACACTCATAACAACCCCTCTGACGCCGCGACTGCTCATACGGAGTCTGTGCCAGAGAACCTGAATAACCACTGTAAGAACTATGTATCGGTAGTGCACTAAAATATTAACTAGAGCACTACGAATATTCTAAATTGCGGATTGGGCTGAATAAATGCCCGAGCCTCCACCATGATGAATTCTAGATGCAGAATAGAATCCACTGAATCCTCCAGCATTTCGAGACCTTTTGGTCTCCTTAGACTCCCTTTCCTCATTCCTAACACATTCTAACATTCTGGCAATCTCTACTACTTGTTGAAATGGGGTATCAGACTACAATTCTAGAGCCATGCATATTTTACGATCATAATCGAGCCCCTCAATGAATCTGCGGACTCGAACTCTAACTGTAGGAAACAAAACAGGTGCATGACGAGCTAACTCACTGAACCTGATGGTATATTCTGACACTGTCATGGTGCCCTGACGCAATCATTCAAACTCTTTGCGCCATGCATCTCAGAGAGTCTGGGGAACAAATTCTTTCAAAAGTATTTCCAAATATTGAGCCCAAGTTGGTGGTATTGCATCGGCTAGTCTACCTTCTTCATAGACTTGCCACTACTGATACGCTACTCCTGATAGTAGAAATGTAGTAAAAGCAACTTCACTCACTTCCACAATACCCATGGTATGGAGAATACGGTGACACTTTTTTAGAAATCCTTGAGCATCCTTTATTGTTGTGCCACTGAAAGTAGGTGGGCTATACATACTAAACCTCTCAAGTCTCTTTTGTTCTTCCTCTGATGCCTCTGTCTTGACCTCAGGTTGAACCGGAATAATAGGATGTACCGACACTACACCAAGAACCTGACCTATGGAAACCTACTGCTCTAGAGGACGGGTTGTAGGAGTCTGAGCTACTTCCACAATCTGTGAAATATTTGGTGTAACAGAGATCAATCCCAGATGAGTTAATGTACCAAACATGTGCAGGAACTGTGCTAAAGTCTCCTAAAGTCTGGGGGTAACAACAGGTGTCTCTGGTTCCTGTCCCCATACTGGGGCTATTGGCGGCTCCTCAACTACCCCTCTGACCGGTGTTCTAGCTATGACATGTGCCCTTCCTCGGACACTACCTCGGTCCCGGCCTATTGCGGCCCTAGTAATATTCGCGGGTGTCTGCTCAGCTGACCCAGTAGCACGTGTCTTCACCATCTGTGAGAGAATAGAGATACAAAGGCTCAAATTCAAAAAACAAATCCGCACGACATGAGTGGAAATTTCCTAACAATTCTGTAGCCTCTCAAAGATAAGTGCAGACGTCTCCATACCGATCCGCAAGACTCGTTCGTGACTCATAGAACCTATGAACCTACAGCTCTAATACCAACTTGTCATGACCCAAAATACTACTAAAGGCGTCGTGATGGCACTTAGTCTCTAAGACTAGGTAAGCCGATTACAATTACATTTCGAGCCTTTTTTTAAACATATAATTTAATACGAGTGTCGAAACCAAAAGCAGAAATAATTATAACAACCTCCCAATATTAGTAATACTAAATCACGAACTCTAACTATGTACATGCGATGATCTCAAGGATCAAAAATACAATATTGTTCGAATAAGAGTTAACAGTACAATAAAATGAGAAGACTCCAAGGGACTGCGACGACCAAGCGGCTCTACCTTGAATCCTTACGATCAACACATTAGCTCTTCTCGAGTCCAATATCTCCAATACCCGGTTCTGCACAAAAATATGCAGAAGTATAGTATGAGTACACCACGGTCGGTACCCAATAAGTATCAATACTAACCTGGATGGAGTAGTGACGAGGTACAGTCAAGACACTCACTAGTGAAATAACCTGTACAATATAGCAGTGTATGATAGTACTGGAAAAACAACTAGCAATGATAGCAACAAAAATCAACCAGTGATATAAACAACAAAGCAACAAGAACACCATAATTTTTGCTCAAACGAATAAGGAATTGAAGTACAACTAATTAATCAAGTCTTTCAAATATAAATCTTTCACATATAATTTTTTTGAATAAATACCTCTCGAATATACTTCTTTCAAATAAATACCTTTCGAATATAATTCTTTCAAAAAACTATCTTTCGAATATAATTCTTTCAAATATATATCTTTCGGATATACTTCTTTCAAATAAATATCTTTCGAATATAAATATTTTGGTCACGACCCGAAATTCCCACCATCAGGACCGTGATGGCGCCTAACATTTCACTTGCTAGGCAAGCCAACGTTAGAATAATTTTAACTATTTCTTTTTTTTACAATTTAATTTAATTAATAATAAAGAAACTAGTAACGGGAATACAATTTGAAATAATGTGAGTAAACCATAATAATAGCGATGTTTAAATATCATCCTAGAACTGGTTTCACAAGTGCACGAGCTACTAGAATAATACAAATAAGGGTCTAAATGAAAATAAAGTTGTCTGACAGAAATACACAGCTAAAAAAACATAGTTGGGGACTTATGAGTAGCGAACGCCGTGCATCTATACCTCAACTCTCTTGTGGATAGCTGAATCTGAGCAAATCTATTGTACGCCACTAGGACCAACTACGGTATCTGCACAAGAAGTGCATAGTGTAGTATGAGTAGAACCGACCCCCATGTACATAGTAAGTGCCGAGCCTAACCTCGACGAAGTAGTGATGAGGCTAAGGCAGGTCACTTACATTAACCTGTACGCAATAATAATAATAATAACAATAATATAGTAGAACATGAATAGAAATTAAACAGGTAAATCATATCAACAATTAAGCCAACTCGGCAGTCATAATCAATTATTACTTAAATCACTTTCCGTTGCGGCATGCAACCCGATCCCACAATATATTCATATTCAATTCCTTTGTTGTGTGCAACCCGATCCCACAATATATTCATTTTCATTTATTTCCGTTGCGGCATGCAACCCGATCCTCAATATATCTTTTCAATCAATTATGTTGCGGTGTGCAACCAGCTCCTACAATATATGCACTTTCAATCAATTCTGTTGCGGCATGCAACCCGATCCTCCAATATATTCACTTTCATTTCCGTTGCGGCGTGCAACCCGCCCCTCAATAATTTAATTTACCAATTCTTATTAAAGAAATTATTCAAAAAAATGCAATAATTAATATGAAATTGAAAGAAAACAAGCATATAATAATAATTATTTATTTAGAAACAAGTGATGACAAGTAGCAATTAATTGTGAAAATTAAAGAGAAAATGGGCAATTTAATATTAGTATGTTAAATGTCAAGTAACAATTAAGTAACATACATCAAATAAGCATGTAGCAAATATAGCATGGATTCATGGCATAAACTTAAGCAAGGAATATGAGAGGAATAATTAATATAATAATTAATTCATGATTTAAAATAATTTATGATTTCCAGATGAATATGCAAACAATCAATTTCATGACGTATAGGTACTCGTCACCTCGCGTATACTTCGTTAAACATGAAATTCACGAAACAATAATTCAAGGGTTTTATTACCTCAAGTCAAGGTTAACCACGACAAATACAAGATTCCAATAAACCTTTGCCTCGCGAATTGATGTACGAAAGTTTCATGTCTAGTCACAAACAATTCAATATTCTCAACACGGATCGTAGGAATTAATTCCATATGAAATTACTAATTTTACGGATTAAAATTCGAAATTCGTTTCAAAAACCGACAGTATGACCCACGTCTCGAATCCTGGAAAAACTCATGAAATCCGAACACTCATTCCAATATGAGTCCAGACATACAAAAATTATCGATTTCCAACATCAGATTGTCTTTCAAATCCTAAATTTTTGTTTTTGAAAAGTTTTATAAAAATCCCAATTTTTTCCATCCAAATCCGAAATAAATGATGAATATTGATATGGATTCATGAAATACAATCACTTTCGTATAGAGAACATTTACCCGAGTCGAATTCGTGAAAAACTCTTTTGGAATCGTCCAAATCCGAGACTCAAAACTCAAAAATGAGTAAAAATAGTAAAACTCCCCGTTTTATGAGGGTTTTATGTTTGTAGAGCCACATGTGGCGTGGGGCGCTGCCTGTGGTGCTGTTTCCAGAACTTCCAAAAGTCCCAGCACCAGGGATAGCGCCCCATGCTACCCTGGACGCTGACGACGTGCTGTTTTGTATCCCATCACGGAAATGGGCATAACTCTCTCATACGATGTACGAATTCGACGATTCATTTTTCTATGGCTCTGAAATTTCAACACGGATCTAATGCTTCAATCAAAAATAAATTTGGTGCTCATTTTTCTGATGTGATACCACTTATTCTTGAATAAACGTCGTCGAAACATTCTAGAATATCCAAATAAAATTTCGTCAACAATCCGAAATCCACCGAGGCCCTCGAGACCTCAACCAAATATACCAACAAGTCCTAATATATCATACGAACTTACTCGGGGTCTCAAATCAAGTCCAATAACAACAAAATTATAATTCACACCTCAATTCGGACTTATAAGTTTAAAACTTTTTCACAGTACAAAAACCGTGCTGAAACGTATTAAATGAATCCGAAATGATTTCAAATTTGGCGCACAAGTCATAAATAGCATAACGGAGCTATTCCAACTCTCAAAATCCCAATCCGAGTCTGATATCGATAAAGTCAAATTCACGGTCAAACTTTGGAAGTCTTTACCCTTTAGATTTCTAGTTTCCCTTAAATGCCGATAATTCGATGTAGGGACCTTTGAATTTGATTATGGGCATACGCCCAAGTCTCAAATCACGATACGGACCAACCAGAACTGTCAAAATACTGATCCGAGTCCGTTTGCTCAAAACGTGGACTGAAGTCAACTCAAATGAGTTTTGAAGCTCCATTTCACATTTTAATCAAATTTTCATACAAAAACTTTTCGAAAAACTTTACGGACTACGCCCACAAGCCGAGGGATGCTGAAGGGTACTATTGAAGGTCTCAGAATATAGAAATAAATGTTTAAAATAAAAGATAATATATTGGGTCATCACAACTTCAAATAAATATCTTTTGGATATACTTCTTTCAAATAAATTTCTTTCGAATATAAATTCTTTCAAATAAAAATCACTCTGTGACACCTCATTTGATAATCATAAAAGACGGGTCTCAGCCCACTTTCATATTTTTGTAACACAGGTCTCAGCCCACTTTCATATTTCCACGGCACCTCATGCCCATATTTCTATCAAAACTGCATGGACAACTCACAAGCCAAAATATCAATATATAAGATCCGCACGGACAACTCACGTGCCAATAATAAAATCATTGTTTACTCATGGAAGCTCATGCCCACATCTCATTTCGCAACTGCACATACAACTCACGTGCCAATATCATAATCAGTCTATCCCCCGCCACCTCGTGCCTACATTTCATATCCCAACTGCACGGACAGCTCACGTACCAATAACATATTCCGCCCAGCAATAGCCACATGCTCACAATTGTAATATGTATTAGACAATTATCAAATTTACTGAATTAATAAAATAAGTTGCACAAGATATAAAAGTAATCACAAAGAAATCACAACATCACATGAAAATCACCAGTACAATAACGCCACATTATCACATAACATCCCTGACAATAGCCACCCTTATCTCTCTTATATCCACCCTTATCTCCCCTATAGCCACCCTTATCACTCCTATAATAGCCTCTCTTATCCCTCCGCCATGACAATATCAATAGCTACCCTTATCGCTCATATAGCCACCCTTATGACTCCTACAATAGCCTCAATTATCCCTCTGTCGTGACAATATCAATAGCCACCCTTATCGCTCCTATAGACACCCTTATCACTCATATAATAACCTCATTTATCCCTCCGTCGTGAAAATATCAATAGCCACCCTTATCACTCCTATAGCCACCCTTATTACTTCTATAATAGCCTCCCTTATCCCTCCGCTCTGATAATATCAATAGTCACCCTTATCGCTCATAGAGCCACCCTTATCACTCCTATAATAGCCTCCATTATCCCTCTGCCCTGACAATATCAATAGCCACCCTTATCGCTCTTCCTTATCCCTCCAATATCAATAGTCACCCTTATTGCTCCTATAGTCACCCTTATCACTTCTATAATAGCCTCCCTTATCCCTCTGCTTTGAGAATATCAATAGCAACCCTTGTCGCTCCTATAGCCACCCTTATCACTCCTATAGTAGCCCTCATTATCGTTTCATTTAATAGCCTCCCTTATCACTCCGCCCAGACAATATCCGAACACACATAACAATAGTGAAATGCCACCCTCATGCCCTCATAATATCAACAGTGGGATGCCACCCTTATACGTCGTATAACAGTAACCCAAAGCACACTAAAATTCACACAGAACATTATCACAACAACAGAACCTAATCAACTCGTATTTACAAAGTGTCTGTAGGCCACAACCTTTCCAAAGATACAACAAAATCAATTAATTTCACAACAGATAGCCCACGGCTCATCACAATGTATATAAAATCTCAAAACAACAACAAGGATGGAAAAGTAACTCAGTAAGAACAACGGCTTCTTTAATCCAAATGCTTAATAAATATATATTAATGCCTCATTTTAAACTTATTTAATTAATTATTTGCAGATAAGGAATCCATAATGAAATTATTTCCAAGAAATGTCAAGCCAACCAACCACGACATTTCACATAAAATCAAAGTGGAAATCATACCAAATTTTTATATAAAAACAACCTCGGCAAGCAAGGATTTAGGCATGACAAATAAAGGATTTAATAAGTTCTAAAATTTTCCAATTTAATACATAAGGGTGTCTACAAATATTAACCGATATAATTTGCATATATAAACCAAGTACGTACTCGTCACCTCACGTACATGGCTTTCAATCACACAATTTCCACATAAGACTCAATGTCTATAAGGTAATTCCCCCACTCAAGGTTAGGCAACATACTTACCTCGACGAAACTAAACCGAGTCTTTAAATGATCTTCGCGAGTGATGCCACCTCCGGACGGCTCAAATCCAAATGTTTTCCTTGAAATTCCCTCGAAAATAAGATCGCCACAAATCGAGCTTTCTTAATTCAGCTCTTTAGTGGTATTAAAACCTCCCACTACTCTTACAACTTCAATATACATCAACATAATTCAATTGGACCAATATTAGTAAATACATTTCCAGGTCATTTAGGCATTTTATCAAACACCTAGAGTACATAGCATTTTGCTACCTCTAGTAATGGTATTTCTTCATCCAACAATCCCTCCTTCCCACCAACAAGAGATACTAAACCATCCTTCGTCTACAAACAACCTTCTTTAGCACCATTAATATCATCAATGAACTCACATCCACCCAATTGTTACTAATTAATTCATTACAAAATCTCTACAACACCCAATAATCTAGTTTAAGTGCTTATGGCTTCCAAGCACCATCTAATAAGTGCTAATACTTATTTCTCGCTCACATACTCATAATAAATCCATGCATATATGTCTAAACCCTCTTTTGAGTTCTTGAAGAAATATTTTGAAGATCTAAGGATTTAATGGTGGATTGAGTTAGTTTTAGAGTGGAAATGATAGAATGAAACACCAAATTAGTAGGGATCACTTAACTTGGAGATGGGAGGAGTTGGAGGTCTTGAGAGAGAAGGGGAAACCCCCAAAATTCGGCCAAGAGGAATGGGGAAACATGAACCGCGAAGTGAGTATTTAATATTTCGAGCGCCATAGGTGGTGTGGGGCTCTACCGTGGCGCTGTTTCCAGAACCTCAAAGATCCCAGCGCCCCACGCTACCCTGGGAGCTGGTGACAGGAAATCTTTTCTATTTCGCCTGGGTCAAGGTTATTTCGGCAACCACCACTTTCACACAAGATTAATTAAAAAGTTTCCACGATGTACCAAAACTCAAAATCACAAATCACACATCAATTCAAGCCTAATAAACTTATGAACATTCGAATTTCAAATTCTACATTCGATGCTGAAACCTATCAAATCAATTTGGAATGACTTCAAATTTTGCACATGGGTCATAAATGTCATAATGGAGCTGTTCCAATTTCCAAAATAAAAATCCGACCTCGTTATCAACCAATCGATATACGGTCGAATTTATGCATATTTCAAGAACTTCATTTTCCAACTTTTCGCTGAAATGTGTCGAATTGTCCTATGGACTTCCAAATCCAAATACGGGCATACGCCTAAGTCCGAAATCCGCATACGAAGCTATTGACATCATCACAATTCCATTCCAGAGTCGTTTGCTCAAAAATCAAACTCCGGTCATCTCTTTTTGTTTAAGCTTCAAAATTAAGAATTGTTCTTTCAATTTAATTCTGAATCTTCCGAAAACCAAACTTGACCCTCTACGCAAGTCAAAGCACATATTACGAAGATGCTCGAGACCTTAAGGATTTACCCAATGGTGAATCAATTATTCTATGAATAGTGATATGATGAGGTAAATTAATATTCTTAGTCAAATATATATTGTCTGTTAAAGGAGAATTGCGATATGCTTTAAATATTTTACTGAATCCATGTTGATATTTGAACATGTATTATCTATTTTGCAGCTACTCCTCTTCATTCGCATGCTTCGTCTGTTACTATGTTAGATGGATTAAACTTCTCTGAATGGCATGAACAAGTCCAGTTCCACTTTTGTATAATGGATCTTAACTTGGCCCTGCTGAATGATAAGCCCACTGCCATTACTGATACGAGCAGTGCGGATGAGAAGTCTCTCCATAAAGCATGGAAATGCAGGCTGAGCCTTATGTTTATGCAAATAACTATTGCCAACAATATTAAGAGTATTATTCCACAGACAGAAAGTGCGAAGGAATACTTGAAGTTTGTAGAAGAACGTTTTCGTTTTGAAGATAAGTCTCGCGCTGGTACATTATATCACAACCCAAAATCCCACCACAGGCGTCGTGATGGCACTTAGCCTCTAAGACTAGGTAAGCCGATTACAATTATATTGGGAGTCATTTTATTTTTTGAAACATATAATATAATACAAGTGTCGAAACCAACAGCGTAAATAATTATATAAACCTCCCAAGACTGGCAATACAGAGTCACGAACTCTAATTGAATAGTGTACGAAACAAAATAATAGGCACGAGCTAACACCATCAAATCTCCCAACAAGGATAAACACGAGAGTGGAGTACAAATTCACAAACTCACCATATATGGAGCATTAAAGGAGATTTTACCTCGATAATCAGAATCGAATCAAAATAATAATAGTGTTCCTCTATTATGAATTAAATCATAACTGTACCGACACTATCTGGTGTAACGGCCTTAGCCAATTCATAGCAATTATATCAACAGGCTGGGCCTCCCCTTCTAGGGTGCCCTCTACTCGCCTGTCCTCCATTCTTAACTGGCTATGCATGTGGAGTGTTAACTAGAACGGAGCTTGTAGCCTGAGTGTTCTGATAAAATTTTTCTCTCCCAAGTCTGGGACAATCTCTCATGATGTGCCTAGTATCACCACACTCGTAACAACCCCTCTGCAGGCGCGGCTGCTTATACTAAGACTGTGCCGGATAACTGGAATACCCACTGTAAGAACCTTGTGCCGGTGGTGCACTAAAAGTACTAACTAGAGCACTACGAGTATTCTGAAGTGCGGACAGAGCTGACCGACTGCCCGAGTCTCCGCCATAATGAGTCATAGTTGCAAAGTAGAATCCACTGAATACTCTAGAATTCTGAGACCTCCTGGCCTCCTAAAACTCATTTTCTTCATTTTGAACACGTTCTAACATCCTCGCACTCTCTACTACTTACTGAAATGGGATATCACTCTATATCTCTCGAGCCATGAATATTTTAAGATCATAATCGAGCTCCTCAATGAATCTGCGAACGCGTTCTCTAACAGTAGAAAACCAGATAGATGCATGGCGGGCTAACTCTCTAAACCGGATAGCATTTTCTGACACCGTCGTGGTGCCCTGACGCAACTATTCAAACTCTATGTGCCACGCATGTCGGAGAGTCTGGGGAACAAACTCTCTCAAAAACATCTCTGCAAATTGAGCCCAAGTTGGTGGTATTGCATCGGGTGGTCTACCCTCTTCATAAACTTGCCACTGTTGATATGCTGCTCCTGACAACTGAAATGTAGTAATGGCAACTCCAATCACTTTCACAGTACCTATGTGCGGAGAATACAGAGACACTTTTCTAGAAATCCATGTGCATCCTCGGCAGCTGTGCCACTAAAGGTAGGTGGACTATACCTCTTAAATCTCTCAAGTCTCTTTTGTTCTTGTTTTGATGCCTCTGGCCTGACCTCGGGCTGAACCGGAATTACAGGTTGTACCGGTATTACACGCGTAACCTGACCAATGTGAACCCACTGCTATGTAGTATGAGTGGTAGTAGTCTGATCTCCTCCTCCAATATATGAAGTATTTAGTGAAATAGAGATCACCCCTACCCTAGTTAATGTACCAAACATGTTCAGGAACTGTGCTAAAGTTTCATGAAGTTCGAGGGTAACAACAGGTGCTTCCGGTACCTATCCCGCAATCGGAGCTACTGGCACCTCCTCAACTGCTACTCTGACAGGTGCTCTAGCTGTGGCACTTGCCCTTCAGAATGCGCGGGTGTATGATCAGTTGACCTGGTAGCACGTGTCCTCACCATATGTGAGAGAATAGAGATACAAAGGCTCAAACTCCAAAATCAACAAATTTCGCACGACAGGAATGAAAGAAGTGAAATTTTTTTAACAATTCTGTTGCCTCTCAAAGATAAGTAAAGACGTCTTTGTACCGATCCGCAAGACTCTACTAGACTCGTTCGTGAATCGTGGAACCTAAGAACCTAGAGCTCTGATACCAACTTGTCACGACCCAAAATCCCACCACAGACGTGTTGATGGTACTAGTCTCTAAGACTAGGTAGGCCAATTACAATTACATTTCGAGCCTTTTTTTGAAATATATAATTTAATACAAGTGTCGAAAGCAACAACGAAAATAATTATAACAACCTCCGAAGACTGGCAATACAGAGTCACGAACTCTAACTGAATACATGCGATGATCTCAAAGATCGAATATACAATATTGTCCGGATAAGATATGACAGTACAATAATAATAGAAAGACTCCAATGGACTACGACGATCAAGAAGCTCTACCTTGAATCCTTGCAATCAACACACTAACTCTGCTCGAATGTGATATATCCAATACCTTACTCTGCACAAAAATTTGAATAAGTTTAGTATGAGTACACCACAGTCGGTACCCAATAAGTATCAAAACTAACCTCGGTGGAGTAGTAACAAGGTACAGTCAAGACACTCACTAGTAAAATAACACATATAATATAGCAGTATAGAATAGTACTGGAAACCAACTAGCAAGGATAGCAACTAAAATCAACCAGTGATATAAACATCAAGGCAACGAGAACACCATGTTTTTGCTCAAACGACTAAGGAACA
Source organism: Nicotiana otophora (assembly GCA_000715115.1). Taxonomy (NCBI): domain Eukaryota; kingdom Viridiplantae; phylum Streptophyta; class Magnoliopsida; order Solanales; family Solanaceae; genus Nicotiana; species Nicotiana otophora. The sequence continues at coordinate 51,934 of AWOL01S0043075.1, forward strand.
CAAGTACAACCAATTAATTAAGTCCTTCAAATATAAATCTTTCACATATAATTCTTTCGAATAAATACTTTTCGAATATACTTCTTTCAAATAAATATCTTTCGAATATATATCTTTCAAATAATAGCTTTTAAATATACTTCTTTCAAATAAATGTCTTTCGAATATAATTCTTTCAAATAAATAACTTTTGAATATACTTCTTTTAAATAAATATCTTTCGAATACAATTCTTTCAAATAAATATGTTTCAAAAATAATTCTTTCAAATAAAAGTCACTATGTGACTCCTCATTTCATAATCATAAAATACGGGTCTCAGCACACTTTCATATTTTCATAACACATGTCTCAGCCCACTTTCATATTTCCACGGCACCTCATGTCCATATTTTTATCACTACCTCATGGACAACTCACGCGCCAAAATATCAATATATAAGATCCGCACGGACAACTCACGTGCTAATAATAAAATCATTATTTACTCACAGCAACTCAGGCAATGTCTCATTTCACAACTGCACGGACAACTCACGTACCAATATTATAATCATTATATACCCACGGCACCTCGTGCTTGCATTTCATATCACAACTGCACGGACAATATCAATAGCCACCCTTATCCCTCTGCCCTGACAATATCAATAGCCATCCTTATCGCTCTTATAGTCGTACTTATCGCTCTGCCCAGACTATATTCCAACACACATAATAACAGTTAAATGCCACCCTTATATGCCGCATTACGGTAACCTAAATCACACAACAATTCACATAGAATATTCTCACAACAACACAACATAATCAACTCGTATTTACAAACTGCCCATAGGCCACAACCTTTCCAAAGGTACAACAAAATTAATAAATTTCACAACAGATAGCCTACGGCTCAACTCAATGTATATAAAATCTCAGGAACAACAAGGGTGGAAAAGTAACTCAGCAAGAACAACGCTTTCTTTAATCCATATTCTTGGTAATTAAATTAATACCTATTTTCAAATTTAATTAATTAATTATTTGCAGATGAAAAATACTTAATGAAATTAATTCCACTAAATGGAAACTCAACAGAAAACAAAATCCACATAAAGGTCATGTGACAATCACACAAATTATCACATAAATGTAAACTCGGCAAACAAGGAATGAGGCATGACAAATAAAAAATTTATTAAGTACCAAAAATTTCCAATGCCTAAGGGGTAATTCTCTCACTCAAGATTAGGCAAGATACTTACCTGTTTTAAAGTAAGGCCAATATTCCAGAATAGCCTTCTTGCATGAAATGACCTCCTGACAGCTCAAATCTAGCCAAATTAATTACATAACTTGCAAAGAGTTTTACAGAAATCTCAATTTCTTTCATTAAAACTCGAATTAAACGATGAATATAACCATGGATTTATGAAATATAATTGCTTTCGGATATAAAATACATACCCAAGATGAATTCATGATGATATCCTCAAAATTGCCCAAGAACCGAGCTCCGAAAATCCCAATCGAAAATGAAGAAATGACAATTTTTCAATCCTGAAGTTTCTGTCCAGTTTTGCTTCTGCGGATGAGTTTTTTGCATCTGCGACCTCGCTTTTGCGAGCCAAAATGTGCATCTACAAAGTCCACTAGCCACTGCCCTCTAGCACATACGGGAAGCATTTTCGCTTCTACGCGATCGTAGGTGCGAGCAGTGTATCGCTTCAGAGTTTCCTTTGCTTCTGCAAAGCTAATTTCTTCTTCTGTGAAGCCTCCCAGCCACCCTTCCATATTTCGCTTCTGCGAGGTCGCTTCTGCGATGAAGCTTCCACAGAAGTGAAAACACGAGCAGCAGATTTCTAGCAGTTTCTTCAAGTCCAAAAATCAATCTATTAACAATATGAAATTCACCCGAGGCCCTTCCAAACTCCCGGTCAACTCCCGGTCAAACATCCAATAAAGTCAACTCCCGGTCAAACTTCCAAATTCCAATTTCCAACACTTGCCAAAAAGCTTCAATTTATTCTACGGGCCTGCAAATCCAAATATGGACATATGCCTAAGTGCGGAATCACCATACGAAGCTATTGGAATCATCAAAATTTCATTCCAAAGCCATTTGCTCAAAAGTCATACTCCGGTCAACTCTTTTCATTTAAGCTTCAAAATAAGAGTTGTTCTTTCGATTTAAATTCTGAATATTCCGAAAACCCAACTTGATCACACACGCAAGTCATAATACGTTTTTCAAAGTTGTTCAAAATCTTAAGCCGTTGAATGGGACGCTAATTCTTAAAATGACAAGTCAGGTCGTTACACATTGATGGATGACTAACATTGCAGCAAGACTTCAGACCTTGGGGATGAAACTGGATGACACCTTCTTGGTTCAGTTTATTCTAAACTCGTTGCCTCCTGAGTATGGACCTTTCAAATTAATTATAACACTATTAAGGATAAGTGAAATGTTAGTAAATTGTCTAGTATGCTTACTCAGGAGGAGTCAAGACTTAAGAAACAAGGGAGACATTCAATTAACCTCATAAGTCAAAGAGTTGGTAAAGAATTTCAAGTGAAGCCCAACAAGTTCAAGAAGAACAAGGCACCCGCTAAAGCTCCACAGGATGCTAATAAGGAACATAAGACATATACGTATCGTTTTTGTAAGAAGGAAGGACACTATCAGAAAGAATGCCTGAAACGTCAAGCTTGGTTCGAAAAGAAAGGTACAAGTAACATTTTTGTATGTTTCGAATCAAATTTAGTAGATGTTCCTAATATTACTTGGTGGCTTGATTCTGGTGCAATTGCTCATGTATCTACTACGTTGCAGGGATTCCTTACGATCCAAACTACAAATCCAAATAAGGATTTCTTGTTCATGGGAATTGTATGAAGGCTCCAATTAAAGGAATAGGGACTTATCGTTTGATCATGGAGACTAGATGTCAGCTTGATGTATTACAGACCCTTTATGTACCTTCAATTTCTTGGAATGTTATTTCTCTTTCAAGACTTGATGTTTCTGGATTTGATTTAAAAGTTTGGAAATGGATGTTTTAATTTATATAAGAATGATGTTTTTTATGGTTCTAGTATTCTTAGTGATGGTTTATATAAATTGAAACTAGATATTATTTTTTCTGAATCCCCTCTTACTGTTCAATATAATGTTGGAATTAAACGTAGTTCACTAGATGAAAGTTCTTCTTACTTGTGGCATAGACGTTTGGGTTATATATCCAAAGAAAGGTTAGAAAGATTGGTAAAGAATGAGATTCTTCCGAATCAAAATTTTACTTATCTTAATATATATTTGGATTGCATTAAGGGAAAGCAAACCAAACATAGTAAGAAAGGTGCCACAAGAAGCACCCAGCTTCTTGAAATTATACACACCGATATTTGTGGACCCTTTGATGTTCCATCTTTTGGTGGAGAAAAATATTTTATCACTTTTATCGAATTTTCAGTTTATGGATACATCTATTTGCTGAACGAAAAATCTCAAGCAACAGATGCTCTCAGAGTGTTTGTTAATGTGGTTGAAAGACAATTAGATAAAAAGGTAAAAATCATTAGTTCAGATAGAGGTAGTGAATATTATGGAAAATATAATAAATCAGGACAATGTCCAAGTTCATTTGCAAAGTTCCTCGAGGAAGGTAGCATATGTGCATAGTATACTATGCTAGGAACACCTCAACAGAATGGTGTTGCCGAAAGGCATAACTGGACACTTATTGGATATGGATAGGAGCATGATAAGTAATTCCTCATTACCCAAATCGTTATGGATGTATGCTCTTAAAATCTCTGTATATTTATTAAACAGGGTTCCTAGTAAGGTACTTCCAAAGACTCCTTTTGAACTATGGACGGGAAGAAAATCTAGTTTAAGGCAACTGCATGTTTGGGGTTGCCCATAGGAAGCTAGAGTTTATAATCCACAAGAAAATAAATTATATTCTCGAACAGTAAGTGGTTACTTTATTGATTACCCAGAGAAATCTAAATGGTATGTGTTTTACTGTCCAAACTATAGTGCGAGAATTGTTGAAATCGGTAATGCAAGATTCATTGAGAATGGTGAAGTTAGTGGGAGTGTTGAAAAACAAAGTATGGAAATGAAAGAGGTGAGGGTCAATGTTCTATTACCCACAAATGTGCCAACTTACACATAAATAACAAATATTGTTCCAGTTATTGAAGAACACTTTGACAACACCGGGTAAAATTTGGATGAAAAACTTCATGAAGAAACTAACTCACAAATATCTGACACAAGTGAACCACAAGAAATGCCATTAATAAAATCTCTAAGAGTTAAAAAATTGGCTATTTCGGATGATTATGTGGTTTATTTGCAAGAGTCAGATTTTGACATTAGTTTTAATAAGGATCCGGTTTCATATTCACAAGTCATAGAAAGTAATGAGTCTGACAAATGGATTGATGCCATGAAGGAAAAGTTAAAATCCATGGAATATAATAAAGTCTAGGATCTCGTTGAATTGGCATAAAGTTCTAAGAGAATCAGGTGTAGATGGGTCGTTAAGACTAAACGCGATTCAAATGGAAATATTTAACGATACAAAGCTAGACTTGTTGCCAAGGGTTATACTCAGAAAGGAGATATTGATTATAAAGAGACCTTTTCACCGATCTCAAAGAAAGACTCATTAAGGATTATTATGGCCTTGGTGGCTCATTATGATTTAGAGTTACACCAAATAGATATGAAAACTGCCTTTCTTAATGGAGATCTCGAGGAAGAAGTTTATATGGACCAACTAGAGGGTTTCAAAACTAAATGGTGTATAAACTGAAGAAGTCAATATATGGACTTAAACAAGCCTCACTACAATGGTATATAAAGTTTAATGATACCATAACATCTTTGGATTTGTGGAAAATACCGTTGATCGGTGTATATACCAAAAGATTAGTGGGAGCAAGTTTATATTTTTAGTCCTATATGTTGATGATATTCACTTGCTGCTAATGATTTAGGAATATTGCATGAGATTAGAGATATTCGCTCTAAGAATTTTGAAATGAAAGATATGGGTGAGGCATCCTATGTGATAGGAATATAAATATTCCGTGATAGATCACTGGGATTCTTGGGATTGTCTCAGAAAGGCTATATCGAAAGAGTTCTACAGAGATTAAACATGAATAACTATTCAGTATGAATTGTTCCAATTCAAAAAGGGGATAAATTTAGGCTCATGCAATGCTCTAAGAATGATATAGAATGAAAAGAAATGAAATCAATTCCTTACGCTTCTATTGTTGGTAGTCTGATGTATGCTTAGACTTGAACAAGAACGGATATTAGTTTTGCTGTCAGAATGTTGGGAAGATATCAGAGTAACCTAGGAATTGATCACTGGACAACTACAAATAAAATCTTGAGGTACTTGAAAGGAATGAAAGATTTCATGCTCACGTATAGGAGATCCAAGCATTTGGAATTGTTGGATACTCGGATTCAGATTTCGCTGGATGTATTGACACTAGAAAGTCCATTTTTGGATATTTGTTACAATTAGCTGAAGGAGAAATATCGTCAAAGAGTGCCAAACAATCTGTCATTGTTAGATCCACGATGGAAGAAACATTTGTGGCATGTTTTGAAGCCACAATTCATGCATTATGGTTGCGAAACTTCATTTTAGGATTTGGGGTTGTCGTCACCATTACCAAGTCGCTGAGACTTTACTGTGATAATTTTGCAGCAATATTCTTCTCCAAGAACTATAAGTACTCCAAAGGTGCCAAACATATGGAATTAAAGTGCTCTACCGTCAAGGAGGAGGTTCAGAAACAAAGAGTATCACTTGAGAATATTAGAACTGATCTCATGATATCAGGTCCGTTAACGAAAGGTTTACAACAAAACATATTTAAAGAACATGTACATAGAATGGGTCTTGGCTGTATTTATGATTGATGTATTTATGATGTTTTGACACTCTTAGCCCATTTTTGTGTTTCTGATATTTAATTAATGAGCAAATCTCATTCGTCTGATTGGTTACTTGATGGACGTACCATATTATATATCTAAATCTCTATAA